>JBBYHL010008414.1:0-12109 GCA_038381835.1 Adansonia madagascariensis
AATGAATTTATGGTGCCCAATCATTAAAAGAAAGGAGATTATTTTGTGACTCCGTGTTTATCCAATTGAAAAATAAACTTTAAATCTAAAAGTGGCAGGAAAAAATGTTTTTTTTATGAAACCAAAGCATCAATATCATTTATCCCAATGAGGAGAGTGTGCTTATAGTGCCCAATCATGAAATGAAAGGAGATTATTAAGTGAATCCATGTTTATCCCAATTTAAAAATGAACTTTAATTTTAAAAATGGCACAAGGAGAAGTATTTCTTATAAAACCAAAGCATCAATTCATTTATCCCTATGCAGAGAATGAATTTGTGGTGTCCAATCATTAAAAGTAAGGAGATTATTTTGTGACTCCATGTTTATCTAATTGAAAAACGATCTTTAAATTCTAAAAGTGGTGGAAAAAGATGTTTTTCTTATGAAACCAAAGCATTTATCCATTTATCACAATAAGGGAAATGAATTTGTGGTGCCCAATCATTAAAAGAAAGGAGATTATTATGTAAATCTGAGTTTATCCTATTGAAAAACAAACTTTAATTCTAAAAATGTTAGAAAGAGATGTTTTTCTTATAAAACCAAAGCATCAATACCATTTATCACAATAAGGAGAATGTGTTTGCGATGCCCAATCATAAAAGAAAAGGAGATTATGATGTGAATCCAAGTTTATGCCAATTAGAAAATGAACTTTAATTCTATAAATGGTCGAAAGAGAAGTATTTCTTATGAAACCAAAGCATCAATTCATTTATCCCAACGCGGAGAATGATTTTATGGTGCCCAATCTTTAAAAGAAAGGAGATTATTTTGTGACTTCATGTTTATCCAATTGAAAAATGAACTTTAATTTGAAAAATGGTAGAAAGAGATGTTTTTCTTATGAAACCAAAGCATCAATATCATTTATCCCAATAAGGAGAGTGTGCTTATGGTACCCAATTGTGAAATGAAAGGAGATTATTAGGTGAGTCCGTGTTTATCCCAATTGAAAAACGAACTTTAATTCTAAAAATGGCCGAAAGGAAGTATTTCTTATGAAACCAAAGCATCAATTCATTTATCCCAGTGCGGAGAATGAATTTGTGGTGCCCAATCATTAAAAGAAAAAAGATTTTATATGAATGCATGTTTATCCCAGTTGAAAAATGAACTTTAATTCTAAATATGGTAGAAAGAGATGTTTTTTTGTTGAAACCAAAGCTTCAATATCATTTATCCTAATGAGGAGAATGTGCTTATGGTGCCCAATCTTTAAAAGAAAGGAGATTATTCTGCGAATCCGTGATTATCGAAATCGACGAACAAACATTAATTCTAAAAATGATAGAAAGAGAAGTTTTTCTTATGAAACCAAAGCATTAATATCTTTTCTCCCAACCAGAAGAATGTGTTTATGGTGCCCAATCTTGAAAAGAAAGGAGATTATTATGCGAATTCATGTTTGTCCCAATCTATGAATTGACAATAATTCTGAAAAAGGTAGAAAGAGAAGTTTTTCTTGTGAAACCAAGCATCAATATCCTTTATCCTAATGAGGAGAATTTGTTTATGGTTCCTAATCATAAAAATAAAAGAGATTGTTAAGTGAATCTGTGTTTATCCCAGTTGATAGACAAACTTTGATTCTAGAAAAATGCTGGGAGGTTCATTTTTTATTATGAAACTGAAGCATCAATTCTTTTATCGTAATGAGGAGAATGAATTTATGGTACGTAATCACTAAAGGAAAATAGATTATTTTATGAATTCGTGTTTATCTCAATTGAAAAATGAACTTTAATTCTAAAAATAGTAGAAAGAGATGTTTTTCTTATTAAACCAAAGCTTTAATATCTTTCATCCCATGAGAAGATTGTGTTCACGATGCCCAATCATGAAATGAAGAGAGATTATCATGTGAATCCGTGTTTGTCCTAATCGATGGATGAATATTAACTCTTAAAATGGTAGAAAGACAAGTTTTTCTTATGAAACCAAAACATCAATACAATTTATCCCAATGAGGAGAATGTGTTTATGGTGCCCAATATTGAAAAGAAAAGAGATTATTTTGCAAATCCATGATTGGCTAAATCAACAAACAAACATTAATTCTAGAAAAAGTAGAAAGGGAAGTGTTTCTTATGATGCTAAAGCACCAATATCATTTATCCTAGTGAGGAGAATAGGTTTATGGTGCCCAATTAGGAAAACAAAAGAGATTATTACGTGAATCCATGTTTATCTCAATTGATAGATGAACTTTGATTCTAAAAAAGTAAAGTTTTTCTTAAGAAACCAAAGCATTGATTCTTTTATCCCAATAAGGAGCATGAATTTGTGGTGCCAAATTATTAAATGAAAGGAGATTATCATGTGAATCCGTGTTTATCCTAATTGAAAAATGAACTTTAATTTTAAAAATGGTAGAAAGAGATATTTTTCTTATGAAACCAAAGCTTCAATATCTTTTATCCCAGGGAGGAGAATGTGTTTATGGTGCCTCAATCTTGGAAGGAAAGGAGATAATTATGTGAGCCCATGTTTGTCCAAATCGATGAACAAACATTAATTCTAAAAATTGTAGAAAGATAAGTCATTCTTATGAAACCTAAGCATCAATATCATTTATCCCAATGAGGATAATGTGTTATGGCGTCAAATCATGAAAAGAACGAAGATTATTACGTGAATTTGTCTTTATCCCAATTGATAAACGGACTAAAAAATGGTGGGAAGTGAAGTTTTTCTTATGAAACCAAAGCATCAATTCATATATCCTAATGAGGATGAATTTGTTGTGCCCAATCATTAAAAGAAAAGAGATTGTTATATGAATCAGTGTTTATCCCAATTGAAAAATAAACATTAATTCTAAAAATGGTAAAATAAAAAGATTTTCTTATGAAACCAAAGCATCCATATCATTTATCCTAATGAGGAAAATGTGTTTAAGGTGCCCAATCTTGAAATGTGAGGATATTATTATGCAAATCCATGATTATCCAAATTGATGAATGAACATTAATTCTAAAATGGTAGAAAGAAAAGTTTTTCCTATGAAACCAAAGCATCAATATGATTTCTACCAACGAGGAGAATGTGTTTATGGTACCCAATCATGAAAAGAATGGAGATTATTATGCGAATCCCTGATTGTCTAAATCTATGAACGAACATTAATTCTAAAAATGGTAAAAAGAGAAGTTTTTTTATGAAACCAAAGAATCAATATCATTTATCCCAATGAGGAGAATGTGTTTATGGTGCCCAATCCTGAAAAGAAGGGAGATTATTTTGCGAATTCGTGATTGTTGAAATCGATGAACGAATATTAATTCTAAAAATAGTAGAAAGAGAAGTTTTTCCTATGAAACCAAAGCATCAATATCATATCTCCCAACGAGGAGAATGTGTTTATGGTACCCAATCATAAAAAGAATAGAGATTATTATGTGAATCCGTGATTGTCTAAATTGATGAATGAACATTAATTCTAAAAATGGCAGAAAGAGAAGTTTTTCTTATGAAACCAAAGCACTAATATAATTTATCCCAATGAAGAGAATGTGTTGATGGTGCCCAATCATGAAAACAAAGCAGATTATTACATGAATCTGTGTTTATACCAATTCATAGATGAACTTTGATTCTAAAAAAGTAAAGTTTTTCTTATGAGACCAAAGCATCGATTCTTTTATCCCAATGAGGAGCATGAATTTGTGGTGCCTAATCATTAAAAGAAATGAGATTATTATGTGAATCCATGATTATCCTAATTGAAAAATGAACTTAATCCTAAAAATGGTGGAAAGAGATATTTTTCTTATGAAACCAAAGCTCTAATATCTTTTATTCGAATGAGGAGAATGTGTTTATGGTGCACAATCTTGGAAAAAAAAGAGATAATTATGTGAGTCTGTGTTTGTCTAAATAATGAACAAATATTAATTCTAAAAATGGTAGAAAGAGAAGTTTTTCTTACAAAACCAAAGTACCAATATCATTTATCCCAATGAGGAGAATGTGTTTATGGTTCCCAATCTTGAAAAGAAAGGAGATTATTACGCTAATCCGTGCTTGTCCAAATCAATGAATAAACATTAATTCTAAAAATGGTAGAAAGAAAAGTTTTTCTTATGAAACTAAAGCACCAATATCATTTATCCTAATGAGGAGAATGTGTTTATGGTGCACAATCATGAAAACAAAGAGGATTATTACATGAATCCATATTTATCCCAATTGATAGTCAGACTTTGGTTCTAAAAAATGGTGGGAAGTGAAGTTTATCTTATGAATCCAAAGCATCAATTCATTTATCCCAATAAAAAGGATGAATTTATGGTGCCCAATCATTAAAAGAAAGGAGATTATTATGTGAATCTGTGTTTATTTCAATTGAAAGATGAGCTTTAATTCTAAAAAGGGTCAAAAAAGAAGTTTTTCTTTTGAAACCAAAGCATCAATATCACTTATCCCAATAAGGAGAATATGTTTATGGTTCTTAATCATGAAAATAAAGGAGATTATTATGTGAGTCCGTGTTTATCCCAATTGATAGGCGAACTTTGATTCTAAAAAATGGTGAGAGGTGAAGTTTTTCTAATGAAACCAAAGCATGGATACTTTTATCCCAAAGAGGAGCATAAATTTATGGTGCCTAATCATTAAAAGAAATGAGATTATTATGTAAATCCGTGTTTATCCTAATTGATAAATGAACTTTAATTCTAAACATGATAGAAATAGATGTTTTTCTTTTGAAACCAAAGCTTCGATATCTTTCATCGCAATGAGGAGAATGTGTTTATGGTGCCCAATCTTGGAAAAAAAGGAGATAATTATGTGAGTCTGTGTTTGTCCAAATTGATGAATGAATTAATTCTAAAAATGATAGAAAGAGAAGTTTTTCTTATGAAACCAAAGCACCAATATCATTTATCCTAATAAGGAGAATGTGTTTATGGTGCCCAATCATGAAAACAAAGGAGATTATTATGTGAATCTATCTTTATCCCAATTGATAGATGGACTTTGGTTCCAAAAAATGGTGGGAAATGAAGTTTTTCTTATGAAACTAAAGTATTAATTCATTTATGCCAATAAGTAGGACGAATTTACTGTGCCCAATAATGAAAAGAAAGGAGATTCTTACAGTAGAAATATAAGTTTTTTTGATGAAACTAAAGCATCAATATCATTTATCTCAACGAGGAGAATGTGTTTATAGTGCCTAATCTTAAAAAGAAAGGAGATTATTATGCAAATCCGTGACTATCCAAAATGATGAACGACTATTAATTCTTAAAATGGTAGAGAGAGAAGTTTTTCTTATGAAATGAAAGTACTAATATAATTTACCCAATAAGGAGAATGTGTTTATGGTGCCAAATCATGAAAACAAAGGAGACTATTACGTGAATCCTTGTATCTCCCAATTGATAGACAAACTTTGATTCTAAAAAATGGTAGAAAGAGAAGTGTTTCTTTTGAAACCAATGCTTCAATATCATTTATAACAATGAGGAAAATGTGTTTATGGTGCCCAATCTTGGAAAGAAAAGAGATAATTACGTGAGTCTGTGTTTGTCTAAATCGATGAATGAACATTAATTCTAAAAGTGGTAGAAAGAGAAGTTTTTCTCATGAAACCAAAGCACCAATATCATTTATCCCAATGAGGAGAATGTGTTTATGGTGTCCAATTTTGGGAAAAAAGGAGATAATTATATGAGTCCATTTCGTCCAAATTAATGAACGGACATTAATTCTAAAAATGATAGAATAAGAAGCTTTTCTCATGAAATGAAAGCACCAATATCATTTATCCCAATGAGGAGAATGTGTTTATGGTGCTCACTCATGAAAATAAAGGAGATTATTACATGAATTCGCTATTATCCTAATTGAGAGATGAACTTTGATTATAAAAAATTATGGGAAGTTAAGTTTTTCTTATGAAACCAAAGCATCGATTCATTTATCCCAACAAGGAGGATGAATTTGTTATGCCTAATCATTAAAAGAAAGGAGATTACTATGTGAACCAGTGTTAATCCCAATTAAAAGATGAGCTTTAACTCTAAAAATAGTAGAAAGAGAAGTTTTTCTTATGAAACCAAAGCATCAATATCATATATCCCAATGAGGAGAATGTGTTTGTGGTTCCTAATAATGAAAACAAAGAAGATTATTATGCGAAACCTGTTTATCCTAATTGATAGATGAACTTTAAAAAATGGTGGGAAGAGAAGTTTTTCTTACGAAACCAAAGCATTAATTCTTTTATCCCAATACGGAGAATGAATTTATGGTGCCTAATCATTAAAAGAAAGGTGATTATTATGTGAATCCGTGTTTATCCCAATTGAAAAATAAATTTTAATTCTAAAAATAGTGGAAAAAGATGTTTTTCTTATGAAACCAAAGCTTCAATATCATTCATCCCAATGAGGAGAATGTGTTTATGGCCCCTAATCTTGAAAAGAAAGGAGATTATTATGTGATTCTGCGTTTGTCCAAATTGATAGACGAACATTAGTTCTAAAAATGGTTGAAAGAGAAGCTTTTCTTATGAAACCAAAGCATCAATATCATTTTTCCCAATGAGAAGAATGTGTTTATGGCACCCAATCATGAAAAGAAAGGAGATTATTATGTGAATTCATGTTTACCCCAATTGATAGATGAACTTTGATTCTAAAAGATGGACGAAAGTAAAGTTTTTCTTATAGAACCAAAGCATCAATTCATTTATGTTAATGAGGAGAATGAATTTGTGGCACCCAATTGTTAAAAGTATGGAGATTATTATGTGAATCCGTGTTTATCCTAATTGAAATATGGACTTAAATTCTAAAAATGGTGGAAAAGAATGTTTTTCTTATGAAACAAAAACTTCAATATCATTTATCCCAATTAAGAGAATGTGTTTGAGGTGCCCAATGTTGAAAAATAATGAGATTATTATGTAAATCCGTTTTTATCCAAATTGATGAACGAACAATAATTCTAAAAATGACAGAAAGAGATGTTTTTCTTATAAAGCCAAAGCTTCAATATCTTTTATCCCAATGAGGAGAATGTGTTTATTGTGCCCAATCTTTGAAAGAAAAGACATAATTATGTAAGTCTATGTTCATCCAAATTTACAAACAGATATTAATTCAAATAGTGGTAAAAAGAGAAGTTTTTCTTATGAATCCAAAGTGTTAATATTATTTATCCAAATGAGGAGAATGTGTTTATGGTGCCCAATCTTGAAAACAAAGGAGGTTATTATGCAAATCTGTGATTGACCAAATCGATGAACGAACATTAATTCTAAAAATGGTAAAAAAACTTTTTTTTACGACACCAAAGCGCCAATATCATTTATCCCAATGAGGAGAATGTGTTTGCAATGCCCAATCTTGAAAACAAAGGAGATTATTACATGAATCTATCTTTATCCCAATTGATGACAAACTTTGGTTCTAAAAAATGGTGGGAGGTAAAGTTTTTCTTACGAAACTAAAGCATTGATTCATTTATCACAATAAGGAGGATGAATTTATGTTGCCCAATCATTAAAAGAAAAGAGATTATTATGTGAATCTATGTTTATCTTAATTGAAAGATGAGCCTTAATTCTAAAAATGGTAGAAAGAAAAGTTTTTCTTATGAAATGAAAGCATCAATATCATTTATTCCAATAAAGAGAATGTGTTTATGGTTCCTAATCATGGAAATAAATGAGATATTACGTGAATCTGTGTTTATCCCAATTGATAGATGAACTTTGACTCTAAAAAATGGTGGGAAGTGAAGTTTTTCTTATGAAACCAAAGCATCAATTCTTTTATTATAATGAGGAGAATGATTTTATGGTGCCTAATCATTGAAAGACAGGAGATTATTATGTAAATTCATGTTTATCCCAATCGAAAAATGAATTTTAATTCTAAAAATGGTGGAAAAAGATGTTTTTCTTATGAATCCAGAGTTTAATATCATTCATCACAATGAGGAGAATGTGTTTATGGTGCCTAATCTTAAAAAAAAAAAGAGATTATTATATGAGTCTGTGTTTGTCCAAATCGACAGACGAACATTAACTTTAAAAATGGTAGAAAGAGAAATTTTTCTTATAAAACCAAAGCATCAATATCATTTATCCCTATAAGGAGAATGTGTTTATCGTGCCCAATCATAAAAAGAAAGGAGATTATTATGTGAATTCATGTTTATCCCAATTGATTGATGAACTTTAATTCTAAAAAAAGAAGGGAACTAAAGCGTTAATTCATTTATCTCAATGAGGGGAATGAATTTATGCTGCCCAATCATTAAAAGTAAGGAGATTATTATGTGAATTCGTGGTTATCCTAATTGAAAGATGCAATTTTATTCTAAAAATGGTGGAAAGAGATGTTTTTCTTATGAAACCAAAGCTTCAATATCATTTATCCTAATGAAGAGAATGTGTTTGTGGTGCCCAATCTTGAAAAGGAAAGAGATTATTATGTGAATCTGTGTTTGTCCAAATAGATGGACAAACATTAATTCTAATAATGGTGGAAAGAAAAGTTTTTTGTATGAAACCAAAGCACCAATATTATTTATCAATGGGGAGAATGTGCTTCTGGTGCCCAATCTTGAAAACAAAGGAGATTATTATGTGAATCTGTCTTTATCCCAATTGGTAGATGAAATTTGATTCTAAAAAATGGTGAGAAGTGAGGTTTTTCTTATCAAACCAAAGCATCAATTCATTTATCCCAATGAGGAGGATGAATTTGTTATACCTAATCATTAAAAAAGAGGAGATTATTATGTGAATCCGTGTTTATCCCAATTGAAAAACGAACTTTAATTCTAAAAATGGTAGAAAGAGATGTTTTTCTTATGAATCCAAAGCTTCAATATCTTTTATCCCAATAAGGAGAATGTGTTTATGGTGCCTAATCATGAAAAGAAAAGAGATTATTATTTGAATCCGTGTTTGTCCAAATCGACGGATAAACATTAATTCTAAAAATGGCAGAAAGAGAAGTTTTTCTTATGAATTCAAAGTACCAATATCATTTATCCCAATGAGGAGAATATGTTTATGATGCCCAATCATGACAATAAAGGAGATTATTTACGTGAATCCATGTTTTGTCTTAATTGATAGATGAACTTTGATTCTAAAAAATGGCGGGAAGTAAAGTTTTTCTTATGAAACCAAAGCATCAATTCTTTTCTCCCAATGAGGTGCATAAATTTTTGGTGGCTAAATGTTAAAAAAAAGGAGATTATCATGTGAATCCGTGTTTATCCTAATTGAAAAATGAACTATAACTCTAAAAATGGTGGAAAAAGATGCTTTTCATATGAAACCAAAGCTTTAATATCTTTTATCCTAGTAAGGAGACTGTGTTTATGGTGCCTAATCTTGGAAATAAGAGAAATAACTATGAGTCTATGTTTTTCCAAATCAGTAAACGAACATTAATTCTAAGAAAGGTCGAAAGGGAAGTTTTTCTCTGAAACCAAAGCTTCAAATCTTTTATCCCAATGAGGAGAATATGTTTATGGTGCCCAATCATGAGAAGGAAAGAGATTATAATGTGAATCCGTGTTTGTCTAATTTGACGGCCAAACCTAATTCTAGAAATGGCAAAAAGCGAAGTTCTTTTATGAACCCAAGGCATCAATGTCAATTATCCCAATGAGGAGAATGTCTTTATGGTGTGCAATCTTGAAAATAAGGAGATTATTATGCGAATCCATGATTGTCCAAATCGATGAACGAATATTAATTCTAAAAATAGTAGAAAGAGAAGTTTTTCTTTTAAAACAAAAGCACTAATATCATTTATCCCAATGAGGAGAATGTGTTTATGGTGCCCAATCAAGAAAGAACAGAGATTATAACGTGAATTCATGTTTATCCCAATTGATAAATGAACTTTGATTCTAAAAAATGATGGGAAGTGAAGTTTTTCTTATGGAACCAATGCATCAATTCATTTATCTCAATGAGGAGAATAAATTTGTGGTGGCCAATCATTAAAATAAGGAGATTATTAGTGAATCCATGTTTATCCTAATTGAAAGATGAACTTTAATTCTAAAAATGGTGGAAAGAGATGTTTTTTTTACGAAACGAAAGCTTCAATATCATTTATCCCAATGAGGAGAATATGTTTATGGTGCCCAATCTTGAAAAGGAATAAGATTATTATGTGAATCCGTGTTTATCTAAATCAACGAATGAACATTTAATTCTAAAAATGGCAAAAAGAGAAGTTTTTCTTATGAAACCAAAGCATCAATATCATTTATCCGAATGGAGAGAATTTGTTTATGGTGCCCAATATTGGAAAGAAAAAAGATAATTATGTGAGTACGTGTTTATCCAAATCGATGGACGAACATTAATTCTAAAAATGGTAGACAAAGAAGTTTTTCCTATGAAACAAAAGCATCATTGTCATTTATCCCAATGAGGAGAATGTGTTTATGGTTCCTAATCTTGGAAAGAAATATGATAATTATATGAGTCCGTGTTCATCCAAATCAATGAATGAACATTTATTCTAAAAATGGTAGAAAGAGAAGTTTTTCTTATAAAACCAAAGCATCAATATCATTTATCGCACTGAGAAGAATGTGTTTATGGTGCCCAATATTGAAAACAAAAGAGATTATTATGCAAATTTGTGATTGTCCAAATCGAAGAACAAACACTAGCTCTAAAAATGGTAGAAAGAGAAGTTTTTCTTATGAAACCAAAGCACCAATATCATTTATTCCAATGAGGAGAATGTGTTTACGGTGCCCAATAATGAAAACAAAAGAGATTATTACATGAATCTGTCCTTATCCTAATTGATAGACGAAATTTGATTCTAAAAGATGGTGGGAAGTGAAGTTTTTCTTATGAAAGAAAAGCATCAATTTATTTATCCTAATGAGGAGGATGAATTTGTTATGCCTAATTAGTAAAAGAAAAGAGATTATTCTGTGAATTTATGTTTATCCCTATTGAAAAATGAACTTTAATTCTAAAAATGATAGAAAGAGATGTTTTTCTTATGAAACCAAAGCTTCAATATCTTTTATCCCAATGAGGAGAATGTGTTTATAATGCCTAATCATGAAAAGAAAAAAGGTTATTGTTTGAATTCGTGATTGGCCAAATCGATCGATGAACATTTATTCTAAAAATAGTAGAATGAAAAGTTTTTCTTCTGAAACCAAAGTCCCAATATCATTTATCCCAATAAAGAGAATGTGTTTATGGTGCCTAATCATGAAAACAAAGGAGATTATTACATGAATTCGTATTTATCCCAATTGATAGAAGAACTTTGATTCTAAAAATTGGTGGGAAGTGAAGTTTTTCTTATGAAACCAAAGCATCAATTTTTTTATCCTAATGAGGAGCATGAATTTATGGTGCCTAAACATTAAAAGAAAGGAGATTATCATGTGAATCCATTTTTATCCTAACTGAAAAATGATCTTTAATTCTAAAAATGGTAGAAAGAGAAGTTTTTCTTATAAAACCAAAGCATTAATATCATTTATCCCAAAGAGGAGAATGTGTTTATGGTGCCCAATCTTGGATAGAAAGAAGATAACTATTTGAGCCCAGGTTTATCCAAATCGATGGATGAACACTAATTCTAAAAATGGTTGAAAGAGAAGTTTTTCTTATGAAACCAAATCATCAATATCATTTATCCTAATAAAGAGAATGTATTTATGGCACTCAATCATGAAAAAAAAGGAGATTACTGGTGGATTCATGTTTATCACAATTGATAGATGAATTTTTATTCTAAAAAATTTTAGGAAGTGAAGTTTTTCTTATAAGACCAAGGCATCAATTCTTTTATCCCAACGAGGAGAATGAATTTGTGGTCCCTAATCTTTAAAAGAAAAGAGATTATTATGTGAATCAGTGTTTATCCCAATTGAAAATGAATTTGAATTCTGAAAATGGTAGAAAGAGATCTTTTTCTTCTAAGCCAAAGCATCTGATGGAGATCAACTTGCACAAACACTTATTTCCAACCATTCTTATGATCCTTTGCAAGGAATTAGAGGTCCAATGACTAGGGCAAAGACTAAACGCATGGAGC
>JBBYHL010008435.1:0-12109 GCA_038381835.1 Adansonia madagascariensis
ATTAAAATTTTTTATTTATAAAAAATTATTTAATTATAATTTTTTCATATTTATTTTTAGTATTAAATTCGGGTTCGAATTTTTTCGGGTTCAGGTCGTTTCGGGTTTGGGTTCTTTCGGGCTTGGGTCATTTCAAATTCGGGCTATTTTGAGTTCGGGTTATTCGGGTTCGGATTCGAACCTTTAACTTTTTGATCAAATCGGATTCGAACTCAAATTTTTTCAGATAAATTTTTAAATTCAAATTTATTTTACCACCTCTATCTTTTAAGGTTTGGAGTCAAACTTTTTTCGCCTTGTCAACTTGTTGAAGAGAGCTTTGCAAAATCTTCCAAGGTTCCCTCGAGGTTGTAGCATTGGTTAAAAAACATTGATTCATCCAACCCTTGATGGATGGGGGTAAGGGCTTATTGATTTTTTTTTTTTTTTTTCCTTTTCCAAAGCATCATTCTCAATTTCGAGATAAAAGTGCCTCATCTTGATGCGAGATATAATCTTTTTCCATCTCCCACACGTTTTGGGATCCAAATAAAGCTTTCATATAATGACATCAGCTTCATAATTCTTCTTTATAAGATGAGGAAATTGGAATGATTATAATCCATTGCTTGCCGTTTCTTAAATCTATGTAAATCTACTCTAATACCACCTTGTTAGAGAAACGAGGGAAAGTAATTTTTGGTGAGGAAGAAGATATTTCTCAAATTTTTTATTGATTTTATTCACTACCATAAAGGGTATAAATAGGTAACCTAGATAACTAGTTACATGAAGCCAATTAAAAACCTATACATAAATCGTAATTAATTCTTGTATTTCCGAATTCAGAGTACATACATATCCGATGAACATGCATATCTAAAACAAGTAAAAGACGCATGAACTTAGATACTTTAGGAAGACTCTAGAAATATCAAATTATTATTTTAACAACAAGAGAGGGACAAAGAAAATAAAAAAATAGTTACGACAATTTGTTGATGGGGATGATTCTATTTTTCTTTTAATTATTAGCACTCAGGATAGGTTGTTCATTAATTTTGGGATGTAATGAAGCATGGTTCAAATGGCAACACTTTCTTTAAATAAACTTGATTCAGAAGGATGGTTTTTGGAAACCTTATATAATTACTATAATTTTGACCATGATGTATGCTGCATGACATTTTTAGGCCCCTAAGATTCACATATTTGTCAATTGCAACTACATATAAATTCAAGAAAAGCTTAGCACTGGTACAAGTGGTTTTTGTTTCACTTTTTAGCTTCAACTTGATAGCAATGGTGACATTTCAGGTAAAAAGGCTTCTGAAAGATAGGAAGTTGGAAACGCTAGTTGATTCTGATCTTCAGGGTAATTACATAGGCAAAGAAGTGGAAAAACTAATCCGGGTGACTCTTTTGTGCACTCGAGGCTCACCAATGGAACGGCCTAAGATGGCTGAAGTTGTGAGAATGCTGGAGGGTGATGGCTTGGCTGAAAGATGGGAAGAGTGGCAGAAAGAAGAAATTGTCTGCCAAGAGTTTAATCATAACTACCACTCCAATATGAATTGGATTATCGCAGACTCCACTTCTCACATCCTTCCAGATGAATTGTCTGGTCCTAGATGACCACTTCTGCAAATAGTAAGTCTTCAGGCAGAGCTGGTTTTGTATTTTAAAGTCACACATCGTTCACATTTGTGCGTTTAGTTTTTCTTTTTCGTTTTTATTTATCGTTCTTAATTTTGCCCCATTTATCTTGTTGTAATTTATATTACACGTCGTACAAAGTTGCTTGGTCTTTGCGGTAATTTTTATTGGGTTGTCAATGCCAACTGCAGCCAAGAAAACAGTAGGTGCTAGAGGAAAACAGGGGAAGAAAGGCGACAGAAAAAGCATCCATGTTATTTTCATGTACCGAATGAAACGTACGTTGGTGAAGACTGTTACACTAATAAATAAAGTACTATCATTTACTACATTAAACTTTTTCCATCATTTCTTTCATTCTTCGGATTCCCTGAATACAACTCATTTTCAAAAATGTTTTGCCTACTTCTTATACCTCACATAAGGATCATGTTATATGAGTCACTCCTTATGTTTTCATTCTTTCCAATATGCTGAGTCTGCCCGTAATGGCCAACCACGCAATAAAGGAATATTTTGGGACATTGTAAGGAAGCCACACAAGGCAGTGCCAAAAAACTCGAGGTTGTTCGCCTCGCAGGAGATCCCACGTCCCTGCAATTTTAAAAAACCTGTTGTCGAAGCTGTCCATTGCCCTCTTACATTTGGCTGGTTTTAAGAGGCTATAAGCCATTGAGTTCACTTCCCAAAAGCTGTGGAAGAAAGTAGGACCCGATCCATGCGAGCCAAATTGAACCGGAGTCACTAAATAGTGACCAGACATGCTTTAATATGCGTGCAATGTTCCAGGTCTTAACATTTTTCTGCCTCAAGTCCTTTTCCATTTTAGGTTGGCAGACCAAGTCCCAACTAACCTTTGCACCCTTAGCACCGGCTTCTCTACCTTTCCTAGGAACCCAATCTGATCAATCCTATGGATGACTTGCTATGGAAGAATAAACATTGCACGCCAAAAATTATTTAAGCTAAAAAAGTACAGACTTGATCAACTACAATCTACCTGCAAATGAGAGCCTTTTGGAATATCAGCTATTTATCCCCCTTGAAAATTTTTGTATGAGCTCATCACAATGACTGGAAATAAGTCTTCCTCTCACCAGAGGCTGGAAAAACGATTCTCCAAGGCAGAAGCATTTTCCTTTTAAATCAATAGAACTTTATTAATAAGGGGAAAAAGAGTATGCCAAATAGTAGTAAATTATTAAGCAAGAAAAAAAGAAAGAAAAAAAACGTGAATACAGATTCGCGAATACAAACTAACACATTGAAGGTTGCTTGAAGAGGACAAAATAATGTGTTTAACAATTCTTAAGTAGAAGCTCTTAAGTTTTATTCACTTCAGATTTTGCTTGATCATCAGTAATTTCTTTGTTAACTTCTCACCAAATGTGCTTTTCCAAGGATTTAGAATGAAAAAGAAATCTCAAAGGCACGTACGTATGTAATTGGACAAAAATTCTTAATAGAACACTAGCACGATAAATTGCTTAGTAACTTAAATACTGAACACTTGTCATTCTCAGAAAAATGATCATATGGAGATGCAGTACTGGCACTTGAGATTAGAAAATAAGCAATTCATGAAATATATAGAACAAGGATGAAGATAATTTGAGCTATCTTGTTTTCCAGCTTAAGAGAATTTCATTTCTTTACATTATATAAGGATAGGAGAGAAAGGCTATAACTTCTATAAATCACAAATTTTAATCGTGTTGCTTACAAATCAATATTTATGGTTAAAAAAAATAAGTGTGGCAGACACAGTAGAATATTGTATCAACTAATGTTTCGAAAGCTAATACCGATTCAGATCCCTAAGTACCCTGATGATGGCACTAGACATTGAGGGCTTGACAATTTACTAATTCAGAAGATCCAGCTGTCCTTGCGGCAATAACCCTCCAAGGATCTGTTTCAAATGCTGCTGCTGCAGATTCAGTAGGCTCAGCATGCACACCAGAGAGGTTATCTGATGAAGATGACAAAGCCGATGGTAGGGAAGTAAAATGGTTTTGCACATCAGTCTGCCGGACTGAGATGTTGTTGCTGGAATCTTTAGTAATCACAAGAAGCTTTCCTAGTAAACCAGCTAGCAAATATGGAGACTCTGAATCAGTGAAGTTAGGAATAGGAACCTCTCCTACAACAACTTTCCAAGCATCATCTTGGTAATCATATACCTTGATCGTAGCACTTTCAAGAGAACTAGATGGATCGAGCGCAAACAACTCATCACCCACAGTGACACTCAATTTCGTTCCTGCCTGTCTTGCAGGCCAGCCCTCACCCATGCCCACTGGCATTTCAACCCATGAATTTACCTCTGGATCGTATACCTCCCCTCCAACATCAACAAAAAATGGCCAGCAATATAAACTCTGAGGTACAAACAACCTTCCCCTATATGATGTCATTCCTGTGGCAATAGGCTTGAGTAGATCAGCCAGAAATGCAGTAGGCAGAACCTGAGCTTTTGCAAATGGCATGCTTGCTATTTGGGACCATATACCAGTATAAGGATCAAATACTTCAGCAGACTGAAGTGGAGTTAATCCACCACGACCCCTGGTAACCCCTCCAACAACATATAGCTTATTATTTAAGATGCCAGTCTTACAATAGGCTCTACCAGTTGACATTGGACTAACTTCACTCCACGAATTTAGAATTGGATTATACTGCCAAACACACCTCAGTGCTGAAGCTCTAGAGAATCCTCCTAACACATAGAGGCAGCCATCAACCGCAGCAATGGCGCACCCACAGAATGGCATTCTATCCAAAGCATCCTTCCTCCCAAGCCAACCCCTTATGACATCTGCAATTTTAATGCTCGAGCCCACCACATTCCACATCCGAAGGCTAGCTGAACCTTTCCTGGATTCGTCTTCAAAAGCAACATTAGGCATTGGAGGCAACCTCTGCCATCTTCTCGACAAAGGATCCAACGCATACCACAAAAGCTTGTCGCCTTCAATCTTAGTCAATAAATAGAGCCATTCCTCTGTTGTTCCAAGTTCTTTCCTTATAGTGAAAAGTTCAGTACTCATGATGGCAGCTTTCCAGGCTCGTGACACTAACCTCACATTCAAGTAATTAATCCTTGGAATTCTGGCAAGAATATGATAGGATACCTCATCAGGAAGGCTAGGAATCAATCTAGGGTTCTCCTCACAAAGACATGATGACAACTTCTGCCTCTTGCATGTTTCATTTTGTGAAACCTCAAAGGGCTCACTCATTCCAGTCCTAGAACTATTTAGGCTTAATAACGCCCCCATTAATATCTTACTGATTGCAATATATTAATATATCAATGCCAGAAAAATCCAACCTTCAATGGCTAAAGATTTTAAACAACACCAAAAATATCCAAGTTTCTACGTGAACCTGCTCAAAACCATCAGGGCTCAATCTTGTATCTGAGGTAAGAACAGAAAAGCATAGTAAAATGTAAGGCGTCAGAATTGAATTAAAATGCCAACAGAATAGACTAAGGGCAATTTAATTTAGTTTCAGTACCACCATCTATTTGAAGGAAGATCACAAAAAAAAAAAATTTCTGATCTATCATCTATAGAATGAATGTTCAAAAGAAGGGAGAGATTATGAATTGTGTAAGGAGAAAAGGAACTGGAATTAAACACAATTGGAAAGGTTGTTAGGAAAATAAATGAGCAAAAAGAGAGTCCCCCTTTTATATGTAACTGAGAAATGAAATAGTATTATTCCCGGTTAAATTAGATAATTCTAAAATTTAAATAACAGCAGCAAAAATCTAAAACATCAACGCAATTACCAGCTCTTTAATTTCACCACTAGTACCATGCAACCCAGAAAGCAAAGATTGCCATTTGAAGTGCCACAACATTCAACCAGAAAAGAATAAGCGACTAACATCTTTAACAAATTTCAATATAGAATCAGCAGCGAGAAACAAAGAACACAAGGATGACTTAAGAGTTCTGACAGAGTCAAAAATGGTATCCATTTCTTAATTTGCCCAAATAAAGCCAGTCAGAACCAATGCTGTGCCAAACTCAGTTAAGTGTTTCAGAAAAAATGTTCATCAAGAAATCTGCAGACTTAATTGACCACACATTTACCCCCTATCAGTTTTACCAAATTCAGTATAACAGTAAAGAAAATATTCAAAATTTACATCGTCAGTTGTTAAAAAAAAGAAGAAAAAAAAACAAATCCCTAAGTTCCCAATTACAACAATTCAACAGTTATGCCGCAATCATTTGAACACAAATGATACAAATTGAAGAATAAATGAAACAATCACAGCAAATTCATTCGAATCGGACCGCCACGTCTTATTCCAAGGACAAAATCCCGATAAAACGGGTTCCAAGTCATAAAAAAGTTGAATCCCAAAAAACTAAGCTAAAAGAGAACTTTTTTCTTTAAAAAAAACAAAGGGAAAAAAGAAAACCTTAATCTTTCCGGAAAGCGGAGGAGACGGAGAAGACGATTCGATTGGGGTTTTCGCGCAATCCCTTCGCATTTCGCTCTTCCTACATAGACACAGCTTCTTGAACTCTGCGAGAACAACCTATACTCTTTTCTTCGTTCTTTCCTTTTATAATTCCCCTCTCTCTCTCTCTCTATATATAATATAGGATTCTTCGTCTTTAATGATATATTTCCTTAGTTTTCGTAAATTTTATATTTGGTCAAACAAAATTATTATAAAAATATAAAAATAAGAATGAGTATTTTTTAATTAAAAATAATTACTCACTTAAAAGAATTAAGTGTCATTTTGACTTTAATAGAACATAATTTATCATTTAAAAAATTAATATAATTATTTGATACATTAATAATGATAATAAAATTTTTTTAATACTACAAGTAAAATTAAAAAGATGTCACATATTTTATTTATTTTATTTATTTTTTTAAATACATAATAAAAATATATGATAATTTTTTAACTTCGTTCGTAAAATTAAAAAACTTTATTCTTGATATACCTACTAATAATCCAAAAAATTATCCATATTTTTCTTAAAAATTAATCTTTTATAAATATTTTTCATTAAGACATGTAAGGATTTTACTATATAAAATATTATTACATAAAATAATTTTAAAAAATATTTTTAAAAAATTCATTAGTAAAATTTTAAAAATAATAATTATTTATAAGATTTTTATTAATAATTTGTCGGTATATATTTTAGATGTCAAATTCTGTAAAAATTGCCCGCTAACTAAAAGGAGAAAAAAAATTTAATATAGGTGTCCTTTTTTGCTTTTTTATATAAATAATCTATTATTTTATATTATAAATTATTTTTAAATTAATTTTAAAAATATATTTATTTTTAATGTATATTAAAAATTCGTCATGAAAAAAGATGAGAATACTACATATTAAAAACTCATCATCTTATAAAAAATTAAATCGATATGCTAGATTAAATAAAAAATAATAAAAATAAATTTTAAGTAAATGAATATAATATATTTTTAATAAAATTAATATATAATAGTTTTCTATATTTTCTTTTATTAAAAAAAAAGTTGCTTGACACGTGAACTTAAACGAAATTAATTTCTCCAAAAGAAAAACACTGTTAGTGCCTGAAGCCAAACCAAATCAAATCAAACCAACCCATCCATCGACGTCTCGCCTAGCTTTAGGAAAGCGAAAGCAATGATTTATTCGATTTGAATAGATTTCACTTCCATTCTTTTGCTTAAAATAGTGTGATCAACCTGAAAATTTATTTTATTATTTAAAAGTTTAAAAAAATTATTTTTTATTAATATATTTTAATAATTAAATTTAAATAAAAATAAATTTATATTAATAAATAATAATTCAAATAAATCTAAATTAATTTTTTTGAGCTTAACCCATATTAGGCCAAGTCAATTAGACTTGGATAGCCAAGGATTGTCAATAACTATATATAAATAGAATTCTTCCCACTTCGTCAGAGTAATTTTTTAATTTGATAATTTATATATTTATATATTTTATTATATTATAAATATATTTAAAATATTTTTATCTATACAAATTTAATATATTAATAAATTAAATTATATAGATTTTTAAACATATATTTATATTATGTTTTAATTACATTATCTTTATCATATTCGTATAATTATGTTTAATATTTTAAAGTCTATAATTTTTAATATTTATAAACATTTAATTAAGTTTAAGTCTAATTATATTAAATAATAATCACTTATCTTAATAATCTTGTATTTTTTATCTTAAGTAAATGAATGGAATAAGACATGAATGCCAACGTAAAAACAACATGAGAAAATTATTAAAACACTGTACGATTAAAAATAAGATAAACACAACATGATTACACAAAAGTATCAAAATATATATAAAATAAATTATTAATATGTAAAAATTTACGTAAATTTATAATATTTTGAACACACAAAAAAAATGAATACGTACAAACAAATAATTTTATAAATTAAATCACTATAATAATTATACAAAATATATCATGAATAAGGACATGACACAAACACAATAGAGGAAAAATAATTAAAACATAATATGAAAAATAACATGAATATGATACAAATAAATGAACGTATCAAAATATACACAAAACTAATTATTAATGTTCAAAAATTTATATAAATTTATAATTACTTTGAATACATAAAATAATACAAACAAAAACACACAAAAATTTCTCTAACTTGATCACTATGACAAATTATATAAATATGTTATTCATTAATACATGGCATAAAAACACAATCATTTTCTTTAAATTGAATCATAATAATAAACTAAGTAATATAATTAATTAATTGAAGCATACAAAAAAAATTAAAACACAATAAAAAATAACATAAATATAAAATTTATATAAATTAATAATATTTTAAGTATAAAAAAAAATACAAACAAAAACAAACAATTTTTTCTTTTTTTCTCTCCTCTCTCTCTCTCTCTCGCTTGAACCAAAAGAAAAAAAAAAAAAAAACAAAGAAGCTGACATGCATTGTGAAGAAGCTGACATGTATCAACGCATGAGCTAATTGTGTAGCTCTTTTTATGTAAGTGTTTGATAAAGGAGGAGATTGAGGGTAGAGTGAAAAGTACTTCTTTAGCCTCCTCCAACTAACTTGCGTCCTCTCGGTTTTTTTTTTTTTCTTTTTTTTTTTTTTTTGTTGGGTTTGGTGAGAGAGGGGAGAGAAAGGGACAGGGAAGAAAGAAAGAAAGAAAGAGAGGGTCAGGGAAGCGAAGAACGGAAATGAGGAAAAAAAAGAAAACAAATTGTATAGTTATTTTCATGCTATTTTTTTTTGTATTTTGCTTTTATATGTTTAAAGTATTAAAAATTTACTTTTTATTTTATTTTTAAAAGGATAAAAATTATATTTATATTATATTTTATATCATATCATATTTTAATTATTTTACGAATTCATGTATTCATTGTATCTCAATTTGCTTCATATTTTTTGTAGTTTGTCATAATTATTTGATTGTTACTTAAAGAAATTCAATTACTAAAGATATTAAAATACAAAAATATTTAAAAAAATGTGTCATAGTTATTAATTTAAGGAAAAAATATTTCAGTATTTTTTTTAAAAATTTTTGATTTTAGATCTGTATTCCATTTGCTCAAAAATATTTTTTATTTATTTTTTAAGTTTTAAATGATGTATTTAAAGAAGTTGACTTATATGTTTGCGCGTTGGTAGAGTTAATATACTTACCTTGCCAACTTAGGGAAATTTTTTTTTTGTTTTATTTTTTAAATAATGCATTTAAAGTTATTTAGGACATGTACCTGATTTATTTAGGAAAAATTTTATTTTTGCTTTATTTTAAAAAATTATATTTAAAAAAGTTAGTACATACATTCACTCATACACGTTTATTATTTATACTCGACCACTAGGCAAAAAAAGAGTTTTTTCTTATTTCTTATTTTTTTTAAATAATATTTTTAATTTAATTAATTTGCATATTTACTCACAAGTTAATTTAATATTTGTTCTTTATCCTAAACAATTATAATAAATTTAATTTCCATAATTAAAATTTAAACAAATAATTATGATTTAATAAAACTTAAATTTAAATTTAAATTATTTTTGCAATTAATTAATTAAAAAATTATATTTTTTTGTGTGCTTGTTTTTATGTTATTTTTTTCGTATTTTTTAATTGATTTTTTTCTTGTGTTTAAAGTATTAAAAGTATTAAGAATATATTTGTTTCTTTGTTTTCAAGCGGACATAAATCATGTTTATGTTATGTTTTATGCCATATTGTGTTTTAATTATTTTATCAAGTTATTTTTTGTTGTATTTTAATTCATTTCATATTTTATATAATTTCTCATAATAATCTGATTTTTACTCTAAACTCAATTACTTAATATATATTAAAATATAAAAATATTTAAATAATATGACAGAGTTATTCAATCAAGAAAAAAATATTATTTTATTAAGTATTTTTTATTTTATTTTTAATAATGTATATTTTAGAAGGTTTTTTATGATATATTTAAGTTATTTAATTTGCACATTCATTGCATATTTACTCACAAGTCTATTTAGGATTTGTACCAAACCCACTCAAGAAAGTGTAAGTTTTTAATTTTTGTTTTATTTTTTAAATGATATATTTAAAGTTATTCAAACCTATTCGTCAGCGAAAATTTTTTATTTTATTTTTAAATAATGTATATAAAAGGATTAAAATAGTTATTTTCTTTTTTTTTGTTTTATTTTTAACTAATATTTTTATATAATTGGTTCGGATATTTATTCATAATTTAACTTAAGATTCATATCTAATCCTAAACAAACATCATAAATTTAATTTTTATAATTAAAAATTAAGAATAAAAATTTACAAAATAATTATAACTTAATAAAATTTAATTAAAAAATAGTTTTTATGATTAAGTAATTTAAAAATTATAAAATAATTTTGAAAACCCCGGCGTTAGCGAGGACAAATCTTAGTTTTTATTTATATTAGAACTTCAAACCAACAACGAAACGTAGTTAATTTGCATTTTCTTTTTAATAAAAAAAAGATATATATATATATATATATATATATATATATATATATCGGGGGAGTAGTCTATTTGATTAGAATTCTAAGCCAACAACAAAAAGTATTTAATTTCCATTTTCTTTTTAATTTCTTTTATTTTTAACTTGGTATTACATGCTTGGAATTAATGTAGCCAATATTTCATGCTGTTCGCATCGCCATCTCCATATGTCAAACAAGTTGTACATTATGTTCTTATAAGGTACATTTGTTTAACGGCAAGAAGTATTTCTTCAGCTTTGAATTCCAATAGCAGAAAGCTATTCATCTCGTCGGTTACATGGGTTTCGACAGCCTCTAGAATTTCTCCAAAATTATTACATCATCTGGACTGAAAATGTTTGATGAAATAGTCATTGACAATCCTTTGAACATCCTCTTCACTCTCACACCAATTACCGAATTCACCTTCCAAACCTTTAATAGTGTTTCTACGTTTCTTCTGAGTGGCCATTGAGTGAAAGAAAGCAGTGTCTTATCGCCCTCTCTAAGCCATCTGATTCGTAACCTCTAAGCCCAAAACTACTTTTTTTTCTCAAGTAGTGCATTAATCTACTCTTTAATCTGCCGTTCCTTTTCAAGACTGGCTGCACCCATTTGACCGATTTTAAGACAATCCAAATCGTTCATAAGTTTGTCAATTCTACTCCTCGAACCTTGGAACCGTCCTTTTTGCCACTGTTAGAGGTAGCATCATGTGCTTTCCAATTTTTCCAGCATGTGATTTTCTTCGCCTATCCTTTTGCCCCTGCCTCTTTTCCTCCTCGAGACTTGCCAACAGTGTTTACTAGGATTGGTGAGTGATCAGACACTGAAACTGTTAAAAGCTATACCCCATGAAAAGGAAACATATCCCACCAACTACGATTTGCCACCCCTCTATCAAACTGTTCTTCCGCATTATTTTCTTCACTCTTACCATGTTCCCAAGCGTACCAAGCGCCAACAAAATTGAGATCGTCTAGTCCACTATCCTCTGATGCATTTCCAAATGCCTCCATTTGTACCTCCCTCCTTAAACAACTTCTCAATTTTTCATGTGTCCACATTATTTCATTAAAGTCCCCTAGACATAACCATTGTTTCTGTGACATTATTGCCAAACTCCTAAGCAACTTACATGACTCACCCCTTTTCTGGTTCACCATAAAAGCCCATAAGTTGCTATCCTCCTATTCCATCTCCTCCCACTACCTCTAAATCTACGTGATTCTTGGAAAAACTAATCAGTTGAAGACTAATGTTATCTTGCCAAAGCATAGGTAGTCCACCACTACTCCCATTTGCACCAACTCCAAAGCAATGTTGCATTCCACATTTTCTTCGAAGTCCATCTAACTTCCTTTCCTGTAGCTTAGTTTCATTCAAAATTACATG
>JBBYHL010008446.1:0-12108 GCA_038381835.1 Adansonia madagascariensis
TTCTCTTTAGACCATTTTGTAGAATTAAAGTTCGTATGTCAATTGCATCAAACATGGATTCACCTAATATTCTCCTTCCCTTTCATGATTGGGGACCATAAACTCATTCTCCTCATTGGGATAAATGACATTAATGCTTTAGTTTTGTAAGAAAAACTTCTCTTCATAGCAGTTTTTAGAATTAAGGTTCATTTTTCAATTTGGAAAACATGGATCTACATAGTAATCTCATTTCTTTTCATGATTGGGAACCATAATAAAGTTATTCTCCTTCTTAGGATAAATGAATTGATGCTTTGGTTTCCTAAGAAAAGCTTCTCCTTCCATCATTTTCCTTATAATTAAATTTTGTCTATCAATTAGGACAAACATGGATACACAAAATAATCACCTTTCCCTTCATGATTGGGGTAAATGACATTGATGCTTTGGCTTCATTGGAAGAGCTTTTCTTTCCACCACTTTCCTTTGAAGTAAAGTTTGTCTGACAATAGGATAAACATTGATTCCGATAATAATCTCATTTCTTTTCATTATTGGGAACCATAAACTTGTTCTCCTCGTTAGAATAAATGACATTGATGCTTTAGCTTCATAAAAAAAGCTTTTTTTTCCATAAATTTTTAAAATTAAAGTTTGTTTGTCAATTAGGACAAACATGGATTCACATAATAATCTCATTTCTTTTTATTGGGCACCATAAGCTCAATCTCTTCATTGGGATAAATGACATTGCTGCTTTTATTTCATTTGAAATGCATCTCTTTCCACCATTTTCTTTAGAAGTAAAGTTGATCCAACAATGGGACAAAGTGGATTCTCATAATAATCTCATTTCGATTCATGATTGGGACCTTAAACTCATTCTCCTTTTTAGGATAAATGACATTGATGCTTTGGTTTTAGAAGAAAAACTTCTCTTCCCACCATTTTTTAGAATTAAAGTTCATTTGTCAATTGGGATAAACATGGATTCACGTAATAATCTCTTTTTTTTATGATTCAGAACCATAATAAACTTAGTCTCATTTTTGGGTTAAATTAATTGGTGCTTTGGTTTCCTAAGAAAAGCTTCACCTTCCACCATTTTCCTGGGAATTAAATTTCGTTCATCAATTTAGATAAACATGGATATATATAATAATCACCTTTCCTTTCATGATTGGGATAAATGACATTGATTCTTTGGCTTCATTTGAAAAGCTTTTCTTTATACCATTTCCTTAGAAGTAAAGTTCATCCGACAATGGGACAAACATGGATTCTCATAATAATCTCATTTCTTTTCATGATTGGGAACCATAAACTCATTCTCCTATTTCAGATAAATGACATTGATGCTTTGGCTTTATAACAAAAGCTTTTCTTTCCATCAATTTATACAATTAAAGGTCATTTGTCAATTGGTTCAAACACAGATTCACATAATAATCTCCTTTCTTTTCATGATTAGACACCATAGCCTCATTCTCCTCATTAGGATAAATGACATTGATGCTTTCATTCCATTTGAAATGCATCTCTTTCCACCACTTTCCTTAGAGGTAAAATTCGTCTGCCAATAGGTAAACGTAGATTCTCATAATAATCTTATTTCGATTCATGAGTGGGAACCATAAACTTATTCTTCTTATTAAGATAAATGACATTGATACTTTGGTTTTAGAAGAAAAACTTCTCTTCCCACCGTTTTTTAGAACTAAAGTTCATCTGTCAATTGGGATAAACATGGATTTACATAATAATCTCTTTTTTTTCATGATTGGGAACCATAATATACTTATTCTCATCATTAAGATGAATGAATTGATGCTTTAGTTTCCCAAGAAAAGTTTCTCCTTCCACTGTTTTCCTTGGATTTAAATTTCATCCTTTAATTTGGACAGACATGGATACAGATAATAATCACCTATCTTTTCATGATTAGGATAAATTAGATTGATTCTTTGGCTTCATTTGAAAAGCTTTTCTTTATACCATTTTCCTTAGAAGTAAAGTTTATCCGATAATAGGACAAACGTGGATTGTCATAATAATCTTTCTTTTCATGATTGGGAACCATAAACTCATTTTCCTCCTTGGGATAAATGACATTGATGCTTTGGTTTCATTTAAATGGCTTTTCTTCCCACCATTTTTTAGAATCAAAGTTATTTTATGAATTAGGACAAACAAAAATTCATATAATAATCTCCTTTCTTTTCATGATTAAGTGCCATAAACTTCTTCTACTCATTGGGATAAATGATATTGATACTTTGGTTTCATAAGAAAAGCTTCTTTTTTGAACATTTTGTAGAATTAAAATTCATTTATAAATTGGATCAAGCATGGATTCACCCAATAATCTCCTTTCTTTTCATGACTCGAGATCATAAACTCATTCTCCTCATTAGGATAAATGACATTAATGCTTTGGCTTCATAAGAAAAACTTCTCTTCGCACTATTTTTTAGAATCAAGGTTCGTCTGTCAATTGCGATAAACATGGATTCACATAGTAATCTCTTTCTTTTCATTATTGGGAAGCATAATAAACTTATTCTCCTTATTAGGATAAATAAATTGACACTTTGGTTTTGTAAGAAAAGCTTCTCCTTCCACCAGTTTCCTTATAATTAAATTATGTTCGTCAATTGGGATAAACATGGATACTCATAATAATCTCCTTTCCTTTCATGATTAGGATAAATAACATTAATACTTTGGCTTTATTTGAAAAGCTTTTCTTTTCACCATTTTCCTTAGAAGTAAAGTTCATCTAACAATGGGATAAACATGGATTCTTATAAAAATCTCATTTCTTTTTATAATTGGGCACCATAAACCTATTCTCCTTATTAGGATAAATGACATTGATGCTTTGGCTTCATAAGAAAAGCTTTTCTTTCCACCAATTTTTAAAATTAAAGTTTGTTTGCCAATTAAGACAAACATGGATTCACATAATAATCTCATTTCTTTTCATTATTGGGCACCATAAACTCAGCCTCTTCATTGGGATAAATGACATCACTGCTTTCGTTTCATTTGAAATGCATCTCTTTACACCATTTTCCATAGGAGTAAAGTTCATCCAACAATGGGACAAACATGGATTCTCATAATAATCTTATTTCGATTCATGATTAGGAACCATAAACGTGGACATTAATGCTTTGGTTTCATTTAAAAACCTTTTCTTCCCACCATTTTTTAGAATCAAAGTTTGTCTATCAATTAGGACAAACATGGATTCACGTAATTATCTCTTTTCTTCACATGATTAGGCACCATAAGCTCATTCCACTCATTGGGATAAATAACATTGATGCTTTGGTTTCATAAGAAAAGCTTCTCTTCAACCATTTCTTAAGTTAGAGTTTGTCTATCTATTGCAACTAACTTAGATTTACATAATAATCTCCTTTCTTTTCATGATTGGGTATCATAAACTGATTCTTTTCATTAGGATAAATGACATTGATGCTTTGGTTTCATAAGAAAAACTTCTCTTCCTACCATTTTTTAAAATCAAAGTTCATATGTAAATTAGGATTAACATGAATTCACATAATAATCTCCTTTCTTTTTATGATTGGGAACCATAAACTCATTCTCCATAGTGGGATAAATTAATTGATGCTTTGGTCTCAATAGAAAAGCTTTTGCTTCCACCATTTTCATTATAATTAAAGTCTGTCCGTCAAATGGGATAAACGTGGATACACATAATAACCATATTTTCTTTCATGATTGGGCACCATAGACACATTTTTTTCATTGGAATAAATGACATTGTGGCTTTGGTTTCATATGAAAAACTTTTATTTCTACCATTTTCCTTAGAATTAAAGTTTGTCCGTCAATGGCAATAAACAAGGATTCTCATAATAATCTCCTTTATTTTCATGATTGAGAACCATAAACTCCTTCTCCTCATTGGCATAAATGACATTTATGCTTTAGTTTCATCAGAAAAGCTTTTTTCCCTCCATTTTTAGAATTAAAGTTCATCTGTCAATTAGGACAAACAAAAATTCATATAGTAATCTCTTTTATTTTCATGATTGGACACCATAAACTAGTTCTACTTATTGGGATAAATGACAATGATGCTTTGGTTTCATAAGAAAAGCTTCTCTTCGACCATTTTTTAGAATTAAAGTTGGTTTGTTAATTTGGATAAACATAGATTCACGTAATTGTCTCCTTTCTTCTCATGATTGGGCACTATAAGCTAGTTCTACCCGTTGGGACAAATGACATTGATGCTTTCGTTTCATAAAAAAGCTTCTCTTTGACTATTTTTTAGAAATAAAGTTTCTCTGTTAGTTAGGACAAACACATAATAATCTCTGTTTTATTTATGATTGGGCACCATAAACTCATTTTCCTTATTGGGAAAAAAGATATTGATGCTTTGGCTTCATAAGAAAAACTTCTCTTCCTACCATTTTTTAGAATCAAAGTTGATCTATCAATTTTTATAAACAAGGATTCATGTAATAATCTTCTTTCTTTTCATGATTGGGAATCGTAAACTCATTCGCCTTATTGGGATAAATGAATTGATGCTTTGGACTCATAAGACAAGGTTTTCTTTCCACCATTGTCCATAGAATTAAACTTGGTCTGTCAATTGGGACAAAGATGGATACACATAACAATATCCTTTTTTTTTTAGGATTAGGCACCATAAATTCATTCTCTTCATTGGGATAAATGACATTGATGCTTTGGTTTCATAAGAAAAGCTTTTCTTCTTACCAATTTTTAGAATCAAAAGTCATCTATCAATTAGGACAAACACGGATTCACATAATAATCTCCTTTATTTTAATGATTGGACACCATAAACTCATACTACTCATTTAGATAAATGACACTGATGCTTTGGTTTTAAGAGAAAAGCTTATCTTTCGACCATTTTTTAGAATTAAAATTTGTCTATCTATTAAGACTAACATGGGTTCACTTAATAATCTCATTTCTTTTCATGATTTGGGGCCATAAATTCATTTTCCTCATTAATGACATTGACGCTTTGGTTTTACAAGAAAAGCTTCTCTTTCGACAATTTTGTAGAATTAAACTTTGTCTCTCAATTGGATCAAACATGGATTCACCTAAAAATCTTTTTTCTTTTCATGATTGGGGGACCATAAACTCATTCTCCTCATTGGGATAAATGACATTGATGCTTTGGTTTCAGAATAAAAGCTTTTCTTTGACCATTTTTTAGAATTAAAGTTTGTCTGTCAATAGGACAAACACGGATTCACATAATAATCTCCATTTTATTCATGATTGGGTACCATAAACTCATTCTCTTCATTGGGACAAAAGACATTGATGCTTTAGTTTTATAAGAAAAACTTCTCTTCCCACCATTTCTTAGAATCAAAGTTCATTTGTCAGCTTTTATAAACATGGATTCACGTAATAATCTCCTTTCTTTTCGTTATTGGGAACCGTAAACTTATTCTCCCTATTGGGATAAATGAATTAATGCTTTGGACAAGCTTTTCCTTCCACCATTTTCCCTAGAATTAAACTCGGTCCAACAATTGGGACACATGGATACACGTAACAATATCCTTTCCTTTTATGATTGGGTACCATAAACTCATTCTACTCATTGGGATAAAGGACATCGGTGCTTTGGTTTCATAAGAAAAGCTTTTTTCATCCTATTTTTAGAAATAAAGTTCATCTGTCTATTGTGACTACCACGGATTCATATAATAAACTCCTTTGTTTTCATGATTGGGTACCATAAACTCATTCTCCTTATTGGGATAAATGACATTGATGCTTTGGTTTCATAAGAAAAGCTTTTCTTCTCACCAATTTTTAGAATCAAAAGTCATCTATCAATTAGGACAAACACGGATTCACATAATAATCTCCTTTATTTTAATGATTGGACACCATAAACTCATACTACTCATTTAGATAAATGACAATGATGCCTTGGTTTCAAGAGAAAAGCTTATCTTTCGACCATTTTTTAGAATTAAAATTTGTCTGTCAATTAAGACTAACATGGATTCACTTAATAATCTCATTCTTTTCATGATTTGGCGCCATAAATTCATTCTCCTCATTGTGATAAATGACATTGACACTTTGGTTTCACAAGAAAAGTTTCTCTTTCGACCATTTTATAGAATTAAAGTTTGTCTCTCAATTGGATCAAACATGGATTCACCTAAAAATCTTTTCTCTTTTCATGGTTGGGGACCATAAACTTATTCTCCTCATTGGGATAATGACATTGATGCTTTGGTTTCAAATGAAAAGCTTCTCTTTGACCATTTCTTAGAATTAAAGTTTGCCTGTCAATTAAGACAAACATGGATTCACATAATAATCTCCATTTTCAATTAGGATAAACACGGATTCATAAAATAATCTCATTTATTTTCATGATTGGACACCATAAAGTCATACTACTTATTTGGATAAATGACAATGACGCTTTGGTTTCAAGAGAAAAGTTTCTTTTTTGACCATTTTTTAAAATTAAAATTCATCTGTCAATTAAGACTAATAAGGATTCACATAATAATCTCCTTTCTTTTCATGATTGGCACCATAAACTCATTCTCTTCATTGGGATAAATGACATTACTGCTTTGGTTTCATAAGAAAGGCTTCTATTTCGATAATTTTCTAGAATTAAAGTTCATCTGCCAATTAGATCAAACATGGATTCACTAAATAATCTCTTTTTTTTCATGATTGAGGACCATGAACTTATTCTCCTCATTGGGAAAAATGATTGTGATGCTTTGGTTTCATAAGAAAAACTTATCTTCCCATCATCTTTTAGAATCAAAGTTTGTCTGTCAATTGGGATAAATACGGATTCGCGTAATAAGCTCTTTTCTTTTCATGATTGGGAACCATAATAAACTTATTCTCATTTTTAGGACATATGAATTGATGCTTTGATTTCCTATGAAAAGCTTCTCCTTCCATCATTTTCCTTAGAATTAAATTTTGCTCGTCAATTGGGATAAACATGGATGCACATAATAATCACCTTTTCTTTCATGAACTGGATAAATGTCAGTAATGTTTTGGCTTCATTTGAAAAGCTTTTCTTTCAATCATTTTCCTTTGAAGTAAAGTTAGTCTGAGAATGGGACAAATGTGGATTCTCATAATAATCTCATTTATTTTCATGATTGGAAACTATAAATTCATTCTCCTCTATCGGATAAATGATGTTGATGCCTTGGCTTCATAAGAAAAGCTTTTCTTTCCATCAATTTTTAGAATTAGGACAAACACGGATTCATAGAATAATCTCCTTTCTTTGCATGATTGAGCACCATAAACACATTCTCCTCATCGAGATAAATGACATTAATGCTGTCATTTCTTTTGAAATGCATCTCTTTCCACCATTTTTCTTAGAAGTAAAGTTCATCCAACAATGGGACAAACATGGATTCTCATAATAATCTCATTTCGATTCATGATTGGGAACCATAAACTCATTCTTTTCATTGAGATAAAAGACATTGATGCTTTGGTTTCATTTGAAAAGCTTTTATTTCCATCATTTTCTAAAATCAAAGTTTGTTTGTCAATTAGGACAAGCACGAATTCACATAATAATCTCCTTTCTTTTCATGATCGAGTGCCGAATACTCGTTCTACTTATTGGGATAAATGTCATTGATGCATTCATTTCATGAGAAAAGCATCTCTTTTGACCATTTTTTAGAATTAAAATTCGTATGTCAATTAAGACTAACACAAATTTAGATAATAATCTCCTTTCTTTTCATGATTGAGCACCATAAACTCATTCTCCTCATTGAGATAAATGATATTGATGCTTTGGTTTCATAAGAAAAGCTTTCCTTCCACCATTTTTTGTAGAATTAAAGTCTGTCCATCAATTGGGGCAATCACGGATTCATATAGTAATTTCCTTTATTTTCATTACTGGACACCATAAACTCGTACTACTCTTTGGGATACATGACAAAGATGTTTTTGTTTCATGATAAAAGCTTCTCTTTCTACCATTTTTTAGAATTCAAATTCATCTATCAATTAAGACTAACATAGATTCACATAATAATCTCTTTTTCTTTCATGATTGGGCACCATAAACTCATTCTCCACATTGGGATAAATGTCATTGATGCTTTGGTTTCATAAAAAAAATTCTTTTCCCACCATGTTTTAGAATCAAAGTTCTTCTGTCGATTGGGATAAACACAGATTCACTAATCATCTTTTTTCTTTTCATGTTTGGGAACCATAATAAACTTATTCTCCTTATTAGGATAAACAAATTGATGCTTTGGTTTCCTAAGAAAAGCTTCTCCTTCCACCATTTTCCTTAGGATTAAATTTTGTTCGTTAATTAGGATAAACATGTAATATTCACCTTTCCTTTCATGAACTGGATAAATGACATTGATGCTTTAGCTTCATTTGAAAACCTTTTCTTTCAACCATTTTCCTTTAAGGTAAAGGTCATCTGAGAATAGGATAAACATGGATTCTTATAATAATCTCATTTATTTTCATGATTGGGAACCATAAACTCATTCGCTTCTTTGAGAAATTTGATAGTGATGCTTTAGCTTTATAAGAAAAGCTTTTCTTTCCAACAATTTTTGGAATTAAATTTTGTTTATCAATTGGACCAAACATAGATTCACATAATAATCACCTTTCTTTGCATGATTAGGCACCATAAACTTATTCTCCTTATCGAGATAAATGACATTGATGCTTTCGTTTCATTTAAAATGCATCTCTTTCCACCAATTTCCTTAGAAGTAAAGTTCATCCAATAATGGGACAAACGTGATTCTCATAATAATCTCATTTCGATTCATGATTGGGAACCATAAACTCATTCTTCTCATTGGGATAAATGATATTGATGCTTTGGTTTCATTTCAACAGCTTTTTTTCCCACCATTTCCTAGAATTTGTCTGTCAATTAGGACAAACATAGATTCACATAATAATCTCCTTTTTTTCGATGATTGGGTGCTGAATACTCATTCTACTCATTGGGATAAATGACATTGATGCTTTGGTTTTCATAAGAAAAACTTTTTTCCACCATTTTCCCTAGAATTAAAGTCTATCTGCCAATTAGGGTAATCACAGATTCACATAATAATTTCTTTTATTTTCATGATCGAAGACCATAAAATCGTACTACTCTTTTGGATAAATAACAATGATGCCTTGGTTTCATGAGTAAAGCATCTCTTTCAACCATTTTTTAGAATTAAAATTTGCCCATCAATTAAGACTAACACAAATTTAGATAATAATCTCCTTTCTTTTCATGATTAGGCACCATAAAGTTTGCCAATCAATTAGGACAAAGATGGAATCACATAATAATCTCCTTTCTTTTCTCGATTGGGTACCATAAAGTCGTTCTACTTATTGGGATAAATGACATTGATGCTTTAGTTTCTTAAGAAAAGCTTTTCTTTCCACCAGTTTTTAGAATTAAAGTTTATTTCTCAATCGGGACAAACATGGATTCACATAGTAATCTCTTTTCTTTTCATGTTTGGGCACTGTGAACGCATTATCCTCATTAGGATAAATGACATTGAGCTTTGGTTTCATAAGAAAAGCTTCAATTTCTATCATTTTTTAGAACTAAAGTTCGTTTCTTAATTGGGACAAGCACAAATTCACATAGTAATGCCCTTTCTTCTCATGATCAGGCACCATAAACTTATTTTCCTTATTGGGATAAATGACATTGATACTTTAGTTTCATAAGAAATATTCTCTTTCTATCATTTTTTAGTTTTAAAGTTTATTTGCCAATTGAGACAAACATGGATTCACATAATAATCTTCTTTCTTTTTATGATTGGGCACCATAAACTCATTCTACTCATCGGGATAGTTGACATTGATGCTTTGGATTCATAAAAAAACCTTATCTTTCCACCAAATTTTAAAATTAAAGTTCATTTCTCAGTTGGACAAACATGGATTCATATACTATGTAAACTCATTCTTCAAATTTGGATCAATGACATTAATGCTTTGGTTTCATAAGAAACGCTTCTTTTTCCATCTTTTTTAGTGTTAAAGTTCATTTGTCAATCGGCACAAACATAGATTCATGCAATAATTTCCTTCATTTTTATGATTAGGCATCATAAACTTGTTCTGCTTATTGGGATAAATGACATTGATGCTTTGGTTTCATAAGAAAAGCTTATCCTTCCATCATTTTTTAGAGTTAAATTTTATTTGTCAATTGGAACAAACATGGATTCACATAATAATCTCCTTTCTTCTCATGATTGGGCTCCATAAACTCATTCCCGCATTAGGATAAATGACATTGATGCTTTAGTTTCATTTAAAAAGCTTTTCTTCCCATTATTTTCTAGAATCAAAGTTTATCAATCAATTAGGACAAAGACGGTATCGCATAATAATCTCTTTTCTTTTCTTGATTCGGCACCATAAACTCGTTCTACTCATTGGGATAAATGACATTGATGCTTTGGTTTCTTAAGAAAAGCTTCTATTTCCACCATTTTTTAGAATTAAAGTTTATTTCTTAATTAGGACAAACACGGATTCACATAGTAATCTTTTTTTTTCATGTTTGGGCACCGTGAACTTATTATCCTCATTGGGATAAATGACATTGATGTTTTGGTTTTATAAGAAAAGCTTCTATTTCCATCATTTTTTAGAATTAAAATTCGTTTCTCAATTGGGACAAGCACAGATTCACATAGTAATGCCCTTTCTTCTCATGATCGGGCACCATAAACTTATTCTCCTCATTGGGATAAATGACATTGATACTTTAGTTTCATAAGAAACGCTTCTCTTTCCATCATTTTTTAGTTTTAAAGTTCATTTGTCAATTGGGACAAACACGGATTCACATAATAATCTCCTTTCTTTTTTATGATTGGGCATCATAACTCATTTTACTCATCGAGATAGTTGACATTGATGCTTTGGAATCATAAGAAAACCTTATCTTTCCATCGAATTCTAGAATTAAAGTTCATTTCTCAATTAGGACAAACACGGATTCACATAATAATCTCCTTTCTTTTTTATGATTGGGCACCATAAACTCATTTTACTGATCGGGATAGTTTACATTGATGTTTTGGATTTGTAAGAAAACCTTGTCTTTCCACCGAATTCTAGAATTAAAGTTCATTTCTCAATTGGACAAACACGGATTCATATACTAATCTCCTTTCCTTTAATGATTGGCACCATAAACTCGTTTTACTCATTGGGATAAATGACATTGATGGTTTGTTTTCATAAGAAAAGCTTCCCTTTTCATCATATTTTAGAGTTAAAGTTTATTTGTCAATTGGAACAAACATGGATTCACATAATAATCTCTTTTCTTTTCATGATTAGGCTCCATAAACTCATTCCCCATATTAGGATAAATGACATTGATGCTTTAGTTTTATTTAAAAGGCTTTTCTTCTTGTCATCTTTTAGAATCAAAGTTCGTCAGTTAATTAGGACAAATTCAGAATCACATAATACTCTTCTTTCTTCTCTTGATTGGGCACCATAAACTCATTCTACTCATTGGAATAAATGACATTGATGCTTTGGATTCATAAGAAAACCTTGTCTTTCCATCAAATTTTAGAATTAAAGTTCATTTCTTAGCTGGACAAACACGGATTCATATACCAATCTCCTTTCCTTTAATGATTGGGCACCATAAACTCGTTCTACTCATTGGGTTAAAAGACACTGATGCTTTGGTTTCATAAGAAAAGCTTTTCTTCCATCATTTTTTAGAGTTAAAGTTTATTTATCAATTGGGACAAATGCGGATTCACATAGTAATTCCTTTTCTTCTCATAATTTGGCACCATAAACTCATTCTCCTCATTGGGATAAATGGCATTGATGCTTTGGTTTCATAAAAAATGCTTCTCTTTCCATTATTTTTTAGTTTTAAAGTTCATTTGTCAATTGGGACAAACACGGATTCACATAATAAACTATTTTCTTTTACGATTGGGCACCATAAACTCATTCTACTCATTGGGATGATTGACATTGATTCTTTGGTTTCATAAGAAAAGTTTCTCTTTCCATCAT
>JBBYHL010008457.1:0-12108 GCA_038381835.1 Adansonia madagascariensis
CGTGGCCAATGAGCCCATACATTAATTTTAAAAAATTCATTTTTCTTTTTTTCTTTCAAAGAGAAATTAAGAAAAATCCTTTTTTATAAAATTAACAGTATGAAATGCCTTTATAACTCAGTTTTTCATTGAATCGGTAACAAAGTTGACCACTACATAATGCAATAAAATTGTACTCATATATAAATATATATATATATATAAATAATTTGTACCCTTAACTTATTCTCTTTCTATAATAATTAAAAATAAAAACAAAACATATGAATAGTTCGTAGTTTTTCCTTCGTTTTGAGAATCATGAAGTAACTAGATAGACATGATAACGGAGGAAGTGTTTGCATTTTCTTTGGATATCTTAAAAAAATAAAATATATATATATCCGAAGTTTGTATATTATAATAAAAATAAAATTAAATTTTTAAAATTAAATCATTAACATATTTTTTTAAATATTAAAACTCGTTAACTAAATTTATAAATTGAATTTATAAATTAAATTTATGAACCAAAATTATGGGTTGAACTTATGAACTTAACCTATAAACCCATTAACCAAATTCATAATCCGAACTTTTAAACCAAAATCGTAAACCGAATCCATGAACCAAATTTAACAGGAAACAATTGAAATTTCGAAGTGGAAATTGGGACATGTTGCTGAGCTGTCGGAGCCCCCAAAACCGGCGTTGAAGAATCTTACAAGTTGTCCGCTTCAGGCCTTGACCCCGTTCTTTTTGCGTCCTAGAGCAGCAAAGAACATTCCCGTGCCAAATTTGACTATGCGCGGCAAAAGAATGAATTTAACTTCACAGAAGAAAGAGAGGGAGAGAGAGAGAGAGAGAGAGAGAGAGAGATCAACAATGGCGGATTTAGAGAACGAAAAGACACTGAGAAAAATCACCGATGCCTTCAAGGAACTTGCGACAACCGTAAGCTGGCAAAGCGCAGGCATGGAGTTGGCCCCTTTTGCACGCGCCTGTTCTTTCGTCTCTCCTCTCTTTAAATGTTTAGGCATCGCCTTCAAGTTCGCCGAAATGGATTACGTCTCTAAGGTGCGAATTTTCGACGATTCATTTGATTCAATAAATTTACGAAATTCGAGCAAAACGACGGCAAAAAAGAAAAAAAAGAGAAAAAAAAAAAAGGGTGCTACGACTACGGTTCCCATCTATAATCATTGATTTCGGAAACTGTCTGATTTTGTGGAGCGGTTGGTGATAACAGGTTGATGATCTTGCAGAGGCGTCAAAGTCACTTGCAACGGTAAATGCAATGCTTGACAGGGATATAGAGGGGAATTGCGTGAGGAAAGCAGGGAGTCATACTAGAAACCTTTTGAGGGTGAAGCGTGGCCTTGACATGGTGAGGGTACTCTTTGAACAAATTCTAGCTACAGAGTAAGAACCAATTGCCTTTATTCAATTGAAACTAAATTACTCAAGCTGCTGCGTATTTGTTTGTAACTCAATTTGAGTAGTTTGCTAAAATATATTCGACATACTCTATTATAATCATGACTCTGTACAGGAAAATAGATGGCCTATTCCCTGTTATGCTTGCATTTTGTCCTTATGGCTTATGATTCAGCTCTGCGCATCAAATCCCTTTTCCAACACTTTTAAGATCTAGGTTTATGTCTAATTCTGTTCTTCCTTAAAGGTATGAGTCATTTTGTTTGCGAAAAGATTTCGAGGATTCAAATAAGCTTGGGTTCCCAGTGAAACAGCGTCCTTACTGTTTGTTGTAAGTGTAACCAAAGTCTTAAGACATGGCTGGTGTGATTAGTACTCGTTACAAAGTCAAATGACTTCCAATTCGTACCAGCTTAATATGATTCCCAGTTTGGTGTTTGAGAGGAAAAGAGGAAATAAGCCAATGGCAAGCCACCCTTCTCTAGCAAATTACAGTTTGTCATGTGCTGAGTGAATCGAGTCGTATAAGGTCTCTTCTTTTTTTTTTTTTCTTCAATTCAGGTGACATCCGATCCTGTTTTCATTAGCATTATTGCATCGAACTAATTAGGCACCTGGTTAGTTAGATATCATTGCTTTCTAATGAGCTTCCAAAGAAATAAGTGATATATAAAAATCTTTATTATAATCCATGCTACACGGGTTAGAAGCATATCCCTTTTCCGATAATTTTCTGTAAGGGGGTCTTTGTTTTGCTGCAGGCTTATATATGTATTTAATATAATCTTTCTTTTGATAGAAATTTTATTAGATCTTTAGAATCACGATATGTTTAACCCTGAAAGTCAGCTTAGAATTCTCAGAACAAATCCATTGACACAAATAGTTCATGGGAGAAAATTGAGTTATTTGGACCTAGGAGGATTGACCGGGCAAACTGCTATTTTCAAGCATGAGATATCCATCATAGTCACTATGGGATGCATTTGCCCAATTGACATGAGATATACAATGTTGGACTTTTGTATCCTTTGCGATTCATGCCAGGATTAGTCATTGGGGGTCTTTAGAAAGTCCATTTTATAAAATCTTTGAGAGATTAAAAAAAAGTACAGATGCTTCATTTATCCCCATGTCGAGATGAATATTCTATGGTAGTGGCAGGAAATTCTTTGGCCTTGAACCAGGGTTTTCAGGAAGAAAAGGTTGCTCTGGCTTAATACTGCCAAGAATTCCTGACTATCGCATGGGAACAGGTTCATCTTCAAAGTATTTTTCTTTTGGGTCTTCCCTCATTCCTTTTATCGAGCATAATGACGTAAATCAGACTATAATGAGTTCTAATATGCAATGCCAAGTAGTTTCGCCTTGTTGAGAAAAAAATTATTTTCTGAAGTTCCATAAGTATTAAGTTCAGACTAGAGCGGTTGATAGTTGATACTCCTTTTAATACTAGTTTGCCTAGTACGTTAGCTTTGTTATTAAGTGACCTTTATCCTATTAAACCAAAATTTATTCTATTGAACATTGAGGCAGGAATATCTCATCTGAAGATACAAATCAAGCAAGTGATCATTGCAACTTGCTGATATAAGCAAACTGCAATTAATTGCGAGGTTGAAATTGTTGAATGAATTTTTTAGCTCTCATTGATCCTTCTTTGGCAGAGGGAACTCCTTAAGAGATCCAGCTTCCAAGGCCTACACTAAGGTATTTTCACCTCATCATGGGTGGGCAGTCAGGACAGCTGTAGCTGCTGGGATGTATACCCTGCCTACGAGGACGCAGCTGTTAAAAAAGCTAAATGAAAATGGTGAGTGCACGTATGGTTTGGCTTTTGCAATCAAATTACTCCCAATAAAGTACTTTATGCAGATTCTGTACTCGGCATTCTTATTTGTTTCAATTATCCCGTGGTTGAAAATGATACATCCTGTTAGAGTGCGGGTGTTTGGTCATTATGCAGAAAACTAAAAGCGTTGGTGATTGATCTACGTGACCTATGATAGATTGAGCAGAATTCTGATTGTGTTTGGATTTGATGTTTCCTTTTTCTGTATGTTTAATGATTTAATAACATGTTTGATTCAATTATGGACGAGCTTGTGTCCTTGGACATGTCTGAGAATCAATGGTTTGAATGTGGCGGTGAGGAGAATAGGTTGAGTAAAGATCATGGCATTGGTTTAGATGGTTGGATGGGATGACAAGCTTCATCTCGCTCGGCTGCTGCTGCACAGTCTTCCCTAGCTATATTTTTATTGATTGAACTACCGCATAGCCGTAAGTTTCAAACTACTAATGTGTTAGGAAAGCAGCTTCATACTCTGATCCGCAGCTGGAAATAGGGGGAGCAATAAAAAAAAAAAAAAAAGCATATCAGCTTTCGTTTAAAAAACATTTGACTTGTACTAATATAATCTTTCCACCTCCGTTTCTTGCAGAGACGTCGGCAAGGATTCAGATGCAAAACTATGTAGCAGCATCTGGTGCTGTCATTTTGTACATTGACAAACTCTTCCTTTCAAGAGATTTGGGCGTAGATTGGTGAAAAGAATAGACTGAATTGTATTAACAGGTATCTGTTTAATGTCAATCAAGCAAAATAAACCAGTTGTTAAGTTCTACCCATTTTTCCATTTCCCCCTCTCTTTTGCCTCCTTTTCTTTTTGTTAGGACATTGTCTACTATAATTATACAAATCCTATCAAACCTTTGCATGGTGAAAATTGAAAACAAACATCAATTATTAAATGTATTAAATTTCAAATATGAATATGATATACGTATTAAATAATTGTATCAATCATGTTTAAATTCATCTATTATGTTCGTTATACTATTTTTATAGTTTATCAAACATGTTATTTTAATTTTTTTTTTATAGGTGTCCAAAATTACTTGGTTAATTCCAGATTTTCTGTCTTTGAGCTTGGATTTCATCCTATTTTGTGCTTCACTAAAATATTTGCGCTGCTATTACTAGTAGCATTTAATTACAATTACTATTCAAAATTCTTTTTTTTTTTTTTTCCTTCTGTTTTAGAAGATAATTTTTTCTACAAAAATTAGTCAAAACCAGTTTTTAATTTCTAAGGGCTCCTGAGTCAGGGCATGGAACCCACTAATTGATAAATATATACATTTTGGGAAGCAAAATAGATTTAATTTCATTAGATAATAAGCATATGCAAAGTGTGCGAGTTTCACTAGTAATTTATTAGAATGATTTTAAATCTTAATTCTCCCATAGAAAAAACCTTTAATTCTATTATATATGTATGTGTGTGTGTGTATATATATATATATATATATATATAAAGTTGTTGACCCTCTATTTTCGTTAAATTAAAAAATTTCATAATTATATTATATTGGGCAAAAGATAATTAGTGACATTTGTACTTTAAACAAGAAGCCAGCAATCATGCAAGTTTTGATTCTAAACTCCTTTCTCTCTCATGATTTCTGACAATAAAACCTAAATCAACCAGAAGAGAGAAAACAACAAATAACCACGCGCGTCGACTATGGATGAGGCGGAGATAGGTCTCAGTTTTGATTTTGACGGCGGTCTTGATGCGGGTCCTACCGCCCCAATCGCCTCCGTGCTTGTTGTCAATTCCGATCCTTCCGCCGCCAACAACAACAACTCCGTCGCCCCAGGCGCTGTCCATGCTTTGACAAATGAACCCACAGCCGTTGCGGGTGGCGGAGCTGGGCGAAAGAGCTTTCGACAGACTATTTGCCGGCACTGGCTCCGCGGTTTCTGCATGAAGGGCGACGCCTGCAGTTTCCTTCACCAGTACGACAAGTCCCTCATGCCGGTCTGCCGGTTTTTTAGGCTCTTTGGTGAGTGCCGGGAACAAGATTGTGTTTACAAACCAACGAGGATATCAAGGAGTATAACATGTATGTTTTTCTTTTTTCTTGGCTTAATTATGCTTGCATTATTGTTGTTTTCTTTTATATTGGTTGCATTGCTTGCACTATTTTTGATAGGAGTTGGGTTATAGAAGAACACCTAGAAAGTGGCTAAAACAAAGTGCTATTTTATATTGAATGTACCCTATAAGATGAGCCGTATTGTACTATGACTGTTATCTTCGGTTAATTCTGTTAATAGCTTATATAAATTGTTCTTTAAATTGGTAAAGTTAATGAAAAGGATGATGGGTATTTTGTTTTGGAGTCATTGGACCTCCAAATCATTTTTGTTTGCTTGAATTCGCCGAAGAACTTTCCTTTGAAGAACCTTCAAACACAAACCATGGAATTTCTTGAATATATTAGCATTAATTCTGTTTTATCATTAGGCTGATTGTTAATACGCAAAATTTCACGGTTGCAGGTACAAGCTAAGTTTTTGTCCTAAAGGTCCTGACTGCCGATGTAGGCATGCGAAGCTCTCAGGACCTCCACCTTCTGTGGAAGAAGTCCTACAGAAGATTCAGCAATTAAGTTCTTACAATTATAATAACAAAATTTTTTTTTTCAACAACGGAATGGTGGCTTACCCCAACAAACTGAAAAACGTTGAGCTGCGATTGTTAGCGTCTGTAAAGGTCGCGGAGAGGGTAGATCTTTGAACAGCAGAAAAGACGGATCTGAGAACATAGCTATAGTTACGGTTTCAGGGCTTAGCTTAGGCCCTTTCCTAATCTAATGCCTATTAAGGTGCCAAGGACAGACGTAGATGCCCAGAAGGAGCTGTGAGGGAAAAGTCCGATTTAAGACGATTTTAAACAGATGAAATCAGATAACGAGATGCGAATGTCGATCAGTGGGATTCTACGGTTGCTTGCAATTCTCCGCCACATAATCAAGTTTCCCGGGTAACGGGTGCTAAGTAGGCACACATGCTTGGCCTGGGATACAAAGAAAGAGAAATGAGTGAGGTAGCACCTCCCAGATTCACTCTTCTCAACAACACGTGAAATGGAAGGCGGAGAATTAGCAGCCTTTTTCCTTTCTTTTTCGCCTGGAGCCTATGAGAATGCTTAACTATTCCTTTCGTTCGTTTGGATTTCCACACAAGCAAGCACGGGCGAAATTAAGCTTTGAGAGAGTCTCAGAGCAACAATCCCAAGCCAGGGGTTTCCCAGTCTTGGACTTGGAGGATAAAGACAAAACAATGTAACCCAAGGAGCGGCTGGAAAACCTTCAACAACAGAATCTGCTAACATGCAGCAGCATCAACAACAGGTCAGCCAGACGCAGATACAAAATGTACCCAATGGTCAGTCTAACCAGGCAACCAGAAGTGCTATACCTTTGCCTCAAGGAATATCTAGGTGTGTTCGGGGTCCTGGGGTCTTTAATTGGCTTCTGTAAATCATTAATTATATATTTTATTTGGACAGTTATGAGATTTCCTTCATTCAAAAATAATTGCCCAAAGGAATTTGGTCATCATCTATCAGGTGTAATTAGTTTCATAAAAACCCAACATAGGTTTTTTTTTTTTCCTACACATTTGTTCTTTATTGTTCAAATTTTATAATTTGAATGATTTACTGTTCTTTCTGTGTTGTTTTTCACCCTCAAGCTCTTGTATGAATTTTTTTTATTTTGCAGGGGCATCTAAAATATGTAAATACTAGTTCTGTCTAATCTGTCATAAACCTTCGACCTAGATAGTACACTTAAGGGTTGAATAAATTAACCTTTCTTCTCCTATTTTCTTCTGTCTACAAAGAAAAGTGAAGTAATTGTAAATTAAACTTGTTGCAGCTTTAGATACAACAAGAAATTTTCTTGTGGAGAAAGGTTTTATTCTTTTATGACATATAAGGTTGTGGGAGAACTCTTTTTTTTTGTTTTTTTACCTTTATTTTAAAATTCTGAAGCATATTTCTGCACCTGGACATCTTGTTTACAAGGATGCGATGTACCCTTGGTGTCAGTGTGTTTTTTTCCCTATTTTTTGGTTTAGAAGTCTGAAAGAAAATCGGTAACTTTTTTTCTATGTGCATGCTTATTTTTGCCACATTTGACTATTAAGTTTGCAGCTTCCTATCTTTTCTACTTTATACATAATGGTTTGGTCCAGTGAGAGAAATGACAGATTAGAGGATAATAGAAAAAAGAAAGTCAGTTACATGAACAATAGAGAAGAAAGTTTCTTATTTTAATTTTCAGTAATTAATTCTAAAGTTGAGAATCAGTACAAGAAGTTATGGTTGCAGCCCTGTTGTTAAATGGATTAAAATGCTTAGTAGGATCCTATGCTTAAGTTGACCTAAAATTCCTTAACTAGTGCCTGTATTGGTTTTGCACTTTTCTATCTGTCGAATGGGTTGATAACTAATATGCCTAAAATTCCTTAAGTTTAAGTTCAGCTTTATAATTGACAATTGTAACGATAATGAGCCATATGTCTTGAACTGCTTATTATAATACTTTGTACTTCGATTTAGTGATTGATTACTGTTGTTAACTTTCATCTTAGCTGTACCTATGGCGGTCTTCCACTTTATAACCTGCAAAGAGATTCTGTTTGCTGCTCTATTTTTCTGAATTTGACATGATTTTCAGTGTTAAATTATGTCCTTTTTTTTTAATAAACAACTTTGTTATAATTAGTTATTTTTAAATGGCACCCTAGGTATTTTATTGTTAAAAGTTGCACCTGTGAAAATCCAGAACTATCTGTTCAACAAGGAGTATGGGCAACTCAAAGAAGCAACAAGGCTAAACTGAATGAAGCTTTTGATTCTGCTGAAAAAGTGATTTTGATCTCCTCTGTTAACCGTACCCCGCATTTCCAGGTATTTCGGAAATCTAATATCGTCTACCTATTCAATTTGAGAATCAGTTATCTCTGTTCATCTAAAATAGCTTATTGCGCGCATCTTACTAGGTGTTGTATTACCATCTAGTCTGTCCTCAATTAGGTCTCATGCTTTTATTATTAGAGCAAAATTTTGCCTTTTCATCTCTTATGATGTGGTCTTGGCTTATTAGAGTTGTGCCAAGACGACATCCAAAATTTGATGGATCTTTTGGCGGTAATATGCTCATGAAACTGCACATTATGGACGAAATTTCTAAGTAAAATGGTTAAAGGTGCATTTCTCCAACCCCTCCTCTTCCTCCTCTTCTTTTAGAACAAAATTTTCTATGAAGCTAAGTTTTAAGTGACTGAAAAGGTTAAAGATATTCTTAGCATGGTGATTATTTTGATATTTTGTGTTTATTAGATCTAACCTTGCTACATTTTTAGTGGCTGATTAGTTTAATGCTCTCTATTAGATGCAATATTTGAAAATTTTTGGGCATGCATAAAGAGTATTCTGTACAAATTTTGTTAGCTTCTGATGGCTAACTGCTTTTCGTGATATGTAGTTATGTGAGCTGTCCTTCCAAAAAACTCGTCATTTGAGGAACCCCTACAATGAGAACTTACCAGTATAGGTATAATAATTCCAAGCTTTTGAAGGTTAAGCCTTAACATTGATTGAGGTTAATTTTGCTTGACAATATTTTTTGTCAATTAATTAGCTTACTACTCTGTTTTATATGAATTATATATCTGCTTTTACCATATATCTTTATCTGCAGTAATAGTGTCTGCTATATGCAATATTTAATTATTTGATGCTGCTGTTTTTGAATTGATTATAGTTTCAACCTTATTGCTCTACTTTGTGCACTTGCAGATAGATTGTCAGGAGTTAGAGCCTTCTGTTGGTGAGCAGTTAGTCTTCTTGCTTTATCTTGAGCCAGATAGTGGGCTTATGGTATGCTTATTCTATTTTATTTTTCTAGTTTCTGAGTTTGAACACAAATACAAATAAAATTATTAGAATATGGGAAAACTAAATAAAAAGAAGGAAATATACGAAAAGGGAGGGAAGCAAATATTGTGTTCTAGTGCTTGCTCGGATGCTAATTAGTATGATCTCATTTACATACCAAAATGTGAGGTCCTTGTATGATGTAAGTATTGATTAAAGACACAGGCAAGCTAATAGCCTCCCAGTAGATCATACTATGCAGAGGTGGCAGTAGTGATAAGTTTGTGTGGACTCTAGAGTGTTTTTGGGGAGTTGAGCTATGTTATTGTGCTTACAAGATTAGACTAATAAGTAGATTGATGAGCAATCTATCTGTTTACTTCATTTCCCGTGGGAAATTGGTTTAAACATTGACAGATTGGGACACATATTAGATGTCCACAATGAATGAATTTGTAATTTGTAATCAATTTGTTGTTCCCATGGGAATCAAAACGTGAAGAAGAGAAAGCAAAGGGAGTCAATTCAGATATAGGATGAGAGAACCCGTAGATTGTTCCGTTTGAGGACAGTGAAGAAGAGGAAGATGAAGAAAGTCAGGAGGATGATGAAAACTTTGATGCTACAGATAAGGGCGGAGGAAGAGGCAGAGGAATCATGTGGCCACCTCACATGCCACTAGCTTGTGGTGCCAGACTCATGCCCGGTATGCGCGGTTTTCCACCTATGATGATGGGTGGCGATGGCTTGTCTTATGGACCAGTTGCAACTGATGGTTTTGGGATGCCAGATCTGTTTATATGGGCCAAGGTTTTCTGGAGATTTTACAGGTTCTGCATCTGGCATGATGTTTCCAGGACGACCTCCATAACTTGGGCCAATGTTTCCAGCTGGTGGAATTGGGATGATGATGGGTCTAGGGCGTGATGGGGGTATGGGGCCCATAGGTGCAATCTTGTCCGAGTTAGCCGGCCTGTTGGCATGCCCCCTATGTTTCCCCTACCTCCAACACCTTCCTCTCAGAATTCGGGCTGGGCTGTTAAGAGAGATCAGAGGACACCCACCAATGGCAGATATAGTGCGGGATTGGAGCAGGGTAAAGGTGAAGAAATGTCTGCTCCAGGGGGTGGATTGGATGATGAGACGCAGCATCAGCAAGAAGGGACCGCGAAGATCAGTTAGCTGCTGGAAACAGCTTCAAAAATGATGATAGTGAAAGCGAGGATGAGGCACCTATGAGGTCAAGGCACGGGAAGGGAAGAAGAAACGAAGAAGCTTAGAGGGAGATGTTAACCTCTGGTTCTAATCACTAGATGTGAATGGCTTGGAAGTAGTTAGAAACATTGCAATCATTCATACCTGCTCGAATCCACATTTTCATTAACGATGTTACATGTAGAACATTTTTAAGCAACTGACTCTGCATTTCGAGCTAGATCTTTTCATCTTCTAATTAGCAGTTTGGAGAGCTGCAGAAAAACTTAAGTCTTGGATAGTGTTTTTTGGCTCCAAAATGTCGAATTTTATTGTTTATTGTGTATAATCATGCACTATATCACGAGCAGGGTGATAGATACGTGTAGCATTATATTAAGAACATTGTTATCCTACATGTTTTATGACAGATTTCCTACGTATCAAGGAAGGGAAAGTAAAAGGAAGGCTTTTGCATTTTTTTTTTCTTCTTTTTTGAAGTTTCTTTAACAAATTAAAGTCTTATTGAAACTAGTAGAGAACTCAGTATAAAGGCTGTGCTCGGATCTATTCTACACTCTCAAGTATCTACTTGGAATAATGGTTAGAAATTGATTCAATCGAAAAATGGCATGAATCTTAAAAATCAGTTAAAAATCGGTAAAAAAAAAATCAGATAAAATTCGTGAAAAACGGATACAACCTACTACCCATATTCAATCTGACTCTCCATTTTATTTTATTGCTTTTTTACAAGGAAAACTATGCAAAATATTGAAATACGAGAGATTATTATTGGATGTGAAGCAAAGAAACAAAGAAACAAAGACGCTTATGCTTGTCATCAACTCCATGTAACTGACGCCCTAAAAAGGCCAAGAACAATGCAAAAATACAACTGCAAAGCAGTACATTTCTGAAACAATAAAAACATATTTACATCGTCATTAAATGAATAATGAATAACAACAAAACCAAGATTTCAAGTCTCAAGGGTATATTATACATTGAAAAAAAATTCTCAATGAATCTCTCCTTAGGCTGCTAAAGTCAGGGATTTCATATATGAAGCTTGATGTTTACTGACCTCAGTTGTTTCTCACATATTCACAATCCTTCAACTCGAGGTAAAAAAAAATGACATGGATGTTCGAAGTTACTTGGATATGCATGAAAGGGGCTGCGAATTGACAATATCAGTGAGTGCTTTTGTTAACTGATGATTGTCGGTAAGGATCAATCCAACATTTGTCCTCTTTGACAGCATTTTTCCATCTTTCACGGAACATTTGCATTTCAATGAAGGACTGTCTTCTCACCTGAAACCATGTTACAACTTATACAAACAGAATGGTTGCATATAATACACACACACGCACTGAAGCGTAGGAGAAAATAGAATTCACTAAACAACTTATAAAGAAACGTCTAAGGGGCCTTACTTCTGGTCTATTGTCAACTTTATGGGATTCAGATGGTGCCTGCAATTTCAAAGAAGATGATTTAGTGTTATAAATCATCAAAAGGCCCTTATATTTCGGCAAAAATTTCGGGTTCAGAAAACATACCGATGCATCCGATTTAGAGGAATGCTCCCTCTGAGCAATATTAACTTGTGTAGAATTCAACTGCATCACCAAGAAGATGATAGACAGTCAGAGACCAACACTGAATTCAACATAAGTATGTCGGGTAGGATTGGCCTGCTTGATTGAACTTAAACAACTTTGAATTCAAGAGTAAAAAAAAAAAAAATTTC
>JBBYHL010008468.1:0-12107 GCA_038381835.1 Adansonia madagascariensis
AAAAAAAAATAAAATATGAATAAATAAATAAATAAGAAAAATAAGGTTCAAAAATAAATAAATAAATAAATTCTCATGATAAATCCTAAGAAGAATTTTAATCATGTAGGAATTCTAATCAAAACCCCATAAAATTAATTAAAAAAATTTAATCATTGGTATAAAATTAAAAAAAAAAGATTAGTGGGCTTGTTAGGAAATTGGGCATTAAAATGGGCTTGGTAGGCCTTTAAGAAATCAAGAATGGGCTTGGTAGAATTATTGGGCTCATTGGGCTTAGTCATAGAATTTAAAGTTTTTTTTAGGGGCTAGATGAAATTAAGTGTCTACACTTGGCAATCATATCATCTACAAATACCTTTATCTCTTTGTACATCATATCATGGAATAAAGTGACCATTTCCCTCGAATAAGTTGCCCCAACATTCTTTAGTCCAAATGATATCACCTTCTAATAAAAAGTTTCCCTCATTGTGACAAATATGGTCTTTTCCATGTTTTTTGGTGCCATTTTATCTGGTTATACCTAAAAAATCCATCCATGAAAAAAAATAGACAATTCATTACAGTGTTATCAACTAGACTATCTATATGGGGAAGAGGGAAATTCTTTCTAACTCACTTAATTTAGGTCCTAATAATCTACATGTATTCTGACTCTGCCATTATTTTGGAAACCTAAATAATATTTACAACCCATTTTGAGTATTTTGCCACCTTGAGAAATTTGACATCAAATTATTTCTTTACCTCTTTTTTTTTTTATTTTCAAAAATATTTCTAGTTTCTTTCTTCTTAACTTCTGCTTAATTGGTTTGCATTCTAGTTTTAGAGGTAATTCATGGACCACTTTCGTATCCAATCCTAGCATATCTTGGTAGGAGCATGTGAAAACATCTCGAAATTCCTAAAGCAAACTTATTAATTTTTCCTTAGTGGTGGGCATAAAAGCTTTCCCTATTCTGACTTTTTTTTACCATCTTCATCATCACCTAAATTTATCACCTCTAAGAATTCTTCATGGGGCATTATTCATTTATCTTCTCACTAGATTATTTTTAGCAGATAGGGTGGTAAAGTATGATCATCAATATTTTCTTTGAAATTGACCTTATTTAAGCAAGTAGCTTGTTCAAAATCGACATTTGAATTATGCTTAGGATCATCCACTTCTCTTTGAGTGGGGAATCTGTAAAGATAAAAAAAAAAAGAAAAGAAAGAATGGGTGAAGAAATATATGACATGATTTTTATATGTATATGTAAAAAGAAAAAGAAATATTGGTATAAAAGAAGTTAGACATAGACAAAAAAGTCATTTCTATAAATGATAATTTGACATTTTAAGTTTTTATAGAATGATTCTTATATGACAAAATAAGTTTCCAATGTTACTGTGAATATGACATAAACACTATGGTTCTCTTAGTACAAGTCTAATTCTTCAAGACATATTTAGGAGGACAAGGATGGATCTCATGATCATCATTTGGCTTTTCACTATCTTCTCGAATGTTGGCCACCTAACACTTCTTGAAAGATTAATTAATCACCATAATGACTCTATTGGTTTATCTTTCCTAAGCTCCTGGATTAACAACCCTTTCATGACAAATATTTCATCCAGTAAGGAGTAGAGGGTCAATTCTTGACTTCACTATTGGTCGATGGCTTAGGTTAGTTTTTTTCCCCAAGATCTGTTTTTAAATTTCTTCTTTTGGCTCCACTTCGCTTTGAAGCCTAGTTCATGCTTATTTTTTTTCCAATGACAATGATGCATTGGTTAATCCTTTGCAAATATCTCCTAAGTCCACTTTCAGCTTGGGCTCTTTTTTTAACTATAAGCTTGAGACCTATGTGGGTGCTCTTTAAAAGTCTAGATTTTGGAATTACATACCCTTCCACAATAAAGGTGGCATTGATAATTTCAAAGGATCTGAAAGAGCACTCTTCAACTTTAATATTTGCTTTAACATAAGGGGTTTCTATAGAAGTCGTGGCTATGATGTCTTCTTCCCTGGATGGGCTAACCAACTTTTCATCAACTATGAATTTAACTTTTTGGTGCAAAGATAATGAGATAGCCTTGGCAGAATGAATCTAAGATCGTTTCAATAATAGTTGTATGTTAGGGCAATGTCCATCACATGAGACTCGATTTTAAACGTGCATAGGCCAATATATAAAGTGATCAAAATAGTCCCTTTGATTTCCTTCTTCATCCCTTTAAATGCTTAACGATTATATGGCTAGGCTTGATTTGATTGACATCAACTAGCAAGTGAGACAATGTGATTAGTAGCATTATGGTCAAAGCTAATCCACTATTGATGAGGATTTTAGGCAATATGGTCTCTTTACATTAAGTTGTGATGTGAAGAGCATTCATTGAAGTGTTACCCTTTGATGGGATTTCATCATCATTGAATAAAATAAAACTACTAGCAACAATGTTATTTACTAGGTAGTCTAGTTTATTTATGAAGATACCTTAAGGAACGTAAGTCTAGTTGTGCACTTTTAACAAAGCATTTCGATGTGCTTCTAAACATGACTAGTGGAGAAATTTTTGTCGACTACTATTTCAACTATTCCACTATACTTTACTCACTGTGTTTACTAAATTTAAAGAATTTGGCTCTCTTTTTCTTTTATCAATTTTTTATTTCCACTGGATATCTTTGGTAACTGCTACTTTTCAAAATTTTTATCCTTTAGATTTAGTTTTGGTACCAGTTTCACTAGTTTTTGGACTATAAAGTAACCAATTCTTTTACGTGGCTTACTCCCTTAATATCAACAACAACCAATTGGCTCGTAATAACCTCTAGAGTTGTCATCCTACTATCGTATTTCCATGGTACTTTTTTGTTATTCTGATACAAAAATGGTGTTGATGCTCTAATAATGAGTATGGATGTAACTTCAACCTTAAGAGATATGGCCTTTGGCCGATTGTGATGAATGATAAAAGGGCGATCGATACCATAGGGTGGTTACAATGATCTTTCATCGGCTACATTAACTAATTTTTCTTTTTCTCGTTTGGCTTCTTTAAAGAATCCAATTTCACCATTGTCCATTATTCTTTGAGCCATGGCTAAAAAGTCTAGGCGATTTAGCAAAGTGTGTCCTCATGTCTTATGGAATTTACAAAAGTTAGTACTAGGATTAGATTGGCTTTTGATGTCTCCATGATTCTGACCAAGGATCCCACCTTCAGTCAGGATTGCATATACTCTTTCCATTGGAGTTTTTACTTCTTAGACCTTTGACTTTTTTTGTATCTTTTCTTTAGTAATCAAAACATTAATCCTAAGCTCAGGATGATTAGGTAAAGGATTTGCTGCCACATTAGGTGCTAAGGCATTATCAAATTGAAAGGCGCCCCTCTTAAGAAGACATTAGACCTTTTACTTAAAGGCTGTATAATTTTTGATCAAGTGACACGTTATTGCATGATACGCATAGTGTAAATTTAGATCATTTCAGCTACGGTAATTACCCTCATATGGTTTGGAAAAGATGGGAGCCACTAATTGTGCCTTAAAATTCTTATTAAACATTTCCTTATAAGAGTGAAAAAGAAGTTCACAGAAAGGTCTAGGTTGGTTGGTTCTTTAGGTTAGTGGATCATGAATAGCATCGTGGTCTCTTTCTCAGTAGTGAATCAAAAGCTTATCATTCTTAGCATAGCTAGCCATCTTCCTAATAAACGTTTTAATGTATGTGAAAGAGGAAATGGTGCCTTTGTGCTTCTCAAACTCAGGCATTTTAAATTTTGGTGGGAAGATTAAATTTAGTACTACGCTAAGATCCTTGACGTCTACATAACTATAGAGTTCGGCCCCTTCGACAACTTTTAACCTTTTGTCAAAGAGCTATAACTTTTCTTTTTGAGTCTCTACTTTTGCCTGCTTTTTACACTTCTGTTTATGCTTTTCCTCTTTATCAGTAATTGGGTGAGTCTCTACTTTAGCCTGCTTTTTACACTTCTGTTTATGCCTTTCCTCTTTATCAGTACTTGGGTTCACTGATTTTTCCTGGGTGATTTTAGTTCTTGCACCTGCCTTTTGCAAAAGGGCATCGAGGTTAATAATGATGACCATTGGATTATTTGCTGGGATATTTTGTTGCACATTTTAGGCATTAACTAGTTGTACATTGTTTGTCTATTCCTTAACTGGTACCCTCTAGATCCACTGCTAGGAATATCAATATTTACCTCTGGTCGTTGTTGAACTAGTTTCCTTGCCATTAATAACTCCATCATCCTTGTAACCTGAGGCTGTAGTTTTTATTGCCTTTTCAGCATCGCCTTTTGGGTTTGTTAGTGACTTTCTTCAAATCTTTTCAATCTTGCAAAGTGGTCCTTAGCCATTCTTCTTCTTTTGAATCTAATATGGTATCGATAAATGGGTAGTGGTTGAGTTGATCTTTTTGGGTTTGGAATGTCGAAACATTAAGAATTCCAAATTTCTTTGAGTTAATTAATTTTAATTTATGAGCTAATGAAATTAATAATCATGTATGTATATGTGTGTAAACATATGGGTTTATGTATGTATGGTATAAGTATATGAATGCATTTTTAAGGATGCTTACTTTTTTAAAAGATTTCAAACTCAAAAAGTTTCCATTAACTTTGTGACAAACTACATATTCATATTGTTGATCATGTAGAGATTAAATTCAAGGAAATTCCTAACTTGATCATATTATTTCTAAGCCTCATCCAAAAACTGAAGTAATACATGTCTTTATTCTTTTAAAGGGTTAATCCTTATCTATAAGGCTTTAATCCTCTTCACCATTTTCCTTAATTGGATGAGGACTATTTGGATCTATTCTATGAGATAATCCATGCACATCTATCGGCTAAAAGATTTAGCTGCTTATCTTTTACCATCATCTTCGGCCCACCATAATTTATCAACCCAATATGCATCCAAATCGTGGTAGGGTTATACCTAGGCACGAATGCATCCCCTCTGCACTGTAGTTCAAGTACCATCTTTACAATAGTTATAGTGAGGCCTTGTCTTTCTTCAAGTAGTTGAGATACTTTTTCACGTTCTCGACTTAGGGCAGCTTGAAGTAGTTTATTTTCTTCAATAGACCTTCTTAACTGGAGACATGTACCAACATGCTCTCTTCTTTCTCTTTCAAAAATAGCTTGCTTGGCTTCTCCTTCCAAGGCTTTAGACTTCCATACTCCTAACTCTTCACTAAGCTTGAATATTTCCTCCCTCATTCCCTTAGTAGTGCTGTTGGAACTTTTAAATATCTCAGAAAGTTTCATTTTCTTGTTTTATTCAATTTAATCATTCTTCATTAGATTGTACTTTTCTTTCATTTTTTCAACTTTTTTTGCTTCTACTTCTGCCTTCATTCCTAAAAATGCCACTTCCTCTTGGAGTTAATGATTATTGTCACTTATTCTTTTTTGTTCCCTGGTAGTTTCCTCCTTAATCAAATCAATCTTGGTGGCATAATAGCCTCTAGTTGGATAGATACTTGAGGAAAGGTCCTTTTTAACCAGGAATGATTATGTTACAACCTTGAACTCTCCTCCAAGCATCATGCCAGGAGTGGTCTTATCTATATATGCACATAGCCTTGAATCATGCCTCTCCTTCCAAGGTAAAATGGATATCTGAAGTGACTTTTTATAATCCTCACCCTGATATTCCAAGTCCACTAGCTAAATTTAAAGTCATGGGGATGAATTGTTGTGCTCCATATTGTCTCTGAACCAATAATGGCACATAACCTATAGTGCCCTATATGCTAAGTAAAGGCACATAAAGTAGATTACCACATTGATAAACAAAAGTGTCTCGATGAAAATTGTGGTGCTAAGTTATATAAAAAAGCCAAGTTCTTAAGCGTTTCAACCTATTGTTTCTTGGTTTTGGAGTTAGGCCATTCTTTTTTTATGAATTCTTAAAGAGATGGAATGTGAGAAATAGGGTTTGACTTTTTCTACCCTTTTGCCTCAAAAATGACTTTGGGCCTAGATATACAATAACAAAATGCTTTTAAAGAATCTCTTTTGACATTTTTTTGGCATGCATTTAGTGCTCGAATCATTTCAGCTAGAATTGCTAGAGCCGGGTGGATGTTCTTTTTCAATCGATCAAATAAATCCACTACTATTGCCTCAGCATAACCCAACACTCTCGAGAAGCAAACCATCCTATATATAGCAAAAGCAAATGCATCCAGAGCTTTTTTAGTGTTAGATTGCATTTGGATATATTTTTGTGGAAACTACCATGAAATGACACTGGTGTTACCTTTCTGCTCATTATGTTTATGGTCGGCTTTGAAATCCATATCCAAAATTTAACTCAATTTCTTATGGACGCTGATCAGATTATGCTCTTTAGGGTAGATGGGTCTCGTCTCTAAAGGCCCAAGCTCAAGGAGAGCCAAAATCTCTTCCACAGTCAAAGTCATGTCATGTTAATTGAATGAAAAATATTAGAATGACGGATCTTAAAACTCGGCTATAGCCTTGCTAACTATTTATCCATGTGTATTTTGAGCAAGAGAGCAATTTATCCATACTTTTCTATAAACTGAGTTTGCTTTGCATTTCCCAACTAATCCCATATTTCAGGTAACTCTCTTAAATTATTCTGGTAAAGGTTTAAATGTGTGATCTTTAACAACTCTGAAACAAAACACCTCGATATACAATCCCCATCTTTTTTCTGGGTTGGAGTCAAAATGGACCTTTTTAAATTCCTTTGAAATAATCACTACATGTACTATTTTGGCCATAAAGTTAGATAAAAATTGATCTACGTTGAAATTCTTTTTAAAGCAAGTGTTCTCGTATGCATATAAGGGAAGAAAAATGCACCAAAAAGGAAAAAGAAAATGATTTAGTATCCTTAAGAGATATTAAATTCAAATAAAATTTTGAAACAATGAAAATTGCAAATTATTGAAATAAAGTTCCATAATTAATCAAATAAATAAATTTCAAACCAATGAAAATAAAAAATTTATTCAAATATTAAATTATCTAAAAGTATGAAAATAAAGAGAAAAAGATAACTTTGTCCCTTTTGTGTCCCTAATTTGGGAGATACCTAAAATCAGGCATGGCTTTAATTGGAAGGCTAGTATAGTTCACTATATGAGGTTTAGGTTAGACTACTAATTAGGTTCTCAAATTTCTCGAGCCCAAAAAGGACTAACAAGGTGCATTATCCGTATCCATCATAGATTTATGTCGAAATAGGTTTAATTCAAGTGGGCGTGTCTTCTATGCCCGTAACGAGGCTTAGGCATTCACAAGAATCTACATCTTCTAGGCTTTTCACTCACCCAGATAAAGGCTAATACCCCCAAAGACAGAGTTACTTTACCCATCCTAAAATATTAGGTACCTATGCCCTTCTATATCAAATATAGGAAAAACTACTGCACACTTGCACAGTGTGTGTGAAAGGAAAAATACACCTTTTTATGACACAAAGTTAAAAATAACCTACTATCTTAATCCCTAAAGACCAAAAGAAAACACAAAATGATTAGTGCAAAATATTAGTATAAAAATATTTTTCTTCTTAAAAAAGGGAATTTAAAATTAAATACCAATTGAAACTGAATTAATTAAAATTTAGTTAACAGGTAAGTAATTTTAGGCCTCACTCTTTAAATGTCCCTAACAGAGTTGCCAAGCTATCATAATGTTGCTCGGATACGAATCTTAACTAAGCCCAACTTAAAAAGTCCTCGTTCCTATATTTCTTGATATATCACTATTTTATACTCTCTTATTTCTATAGGCCATATTATTATTAATATTTTTTTGAGGACTAGGTAGTCGAGAAGAATCATTCACTCGAGTTACCCTAAATAGTCATTACAAAATGACTCTTTATTTGGAGTTGCCACTAATTTCTTTGGGCTAGGTAAGATTGGTTACTTATCGGAGTTCGTATTTCACGGGTTACAAAACCTTAAAACACTAACTCTAAGATCCATAATCATACCAGAGATTGTATAAAGGGGTCAGGCAGTCAGTTATAGTCACAAGTGAGGATGGACCATTTTGTGATGCTCGAAAATCGTACCTTGTTAATTACATTTTAACTTGAATTTTAATTTTTATTTGGTTTCAATATATAGCACTTAATTATAATTCACAAAATAATATTTTATAAAGCCAATTTATTATTCCGTGCTAGGAAAATTGGGATTGTGAAATTTTTGAAAATCAAAATCTTTTACGTACTCTTCTGGAGGACTAATGGAACGTAGAAGTTTTTTTTATCATTCCCTTTTATACCCTATCGAAAAACCAAAGGAACACAAAAGGTTTTAAAAATTAAAATATCTTTTGTACCCTGCTGGAGGATCAGAGGAATACGAAAAGTTTTATTTTTTTCAAAACTTATGAAAGTCTCAATTTTCACATTGAAAATGATATCTTATTATTACAATAATCCATAGAACACCTCTCATATTCTCAAAGAAATTTCACATATTATTTAACGTGGAGACAGTGCCTTAGTTTTCTAAAAACAAACTTTTGATTTTATTAAAAATATTTATAGAACATCTTAAGACTTGGTAACAATCTAAAATGATGAGCCTATTCCTAATATGTACCTTTAACGTGAAAGTATCCCAATAATTGCATAGGACTTGGTTCTAATGCAAAATTACCAAAATGCCTTTAAGGTATACCTTTGATATGAAAGTATCTCTATAACCCTAAAAGACTTGAAAATGCTCATAAAAAGGTAAACATATCCTAAATACACACCTTTGGCAAAAAAGCATCCCAGTGACTACATCAGACTTGGTTCTAGGAAATTACCAAAATGTTCCTAGGTGTACCTTCGATGTGAAAGTACTCTGGTAACCTTAAAGGACACAAAAAGTTAAGTAATGATGATTTTTACCCTAAATGCATAATTTAGATGATAAATATGACCTAAAGTGCAAAAATTGCTAGTAGGTCTGTAAATTTTTCAAAATTACATATTAAACTCAAATGGGCTAAAAATGCCAAAATTTTCCAAAGTACCCTAAATGGGTAATTTAGATTTTAAAGTGACCTATAATGCAAAAATGCAATTAAGTCTATTAATTTTTGAAAATTGCATTCCATACCCTAACGAAAAATCGAAAGAATATGAAAAGTTTTAATATTTTTAACACCTCACCGAAGGACCAGTGGAATGCTAGAAATATTCTAAAATATTCTAAATGGATGATTTTATGTTAGAGATGACTATTATGACAAAAAATGCTAGATTTTCCTAATAGACCCTAAACTTTTCTAAATTTGCAAATCAATCCTTACATAATTAAAACACAAAATTAAGCATCAAATATATTAAAAATAAACCAAAAAATTCACATCGAAAGGTTACAATGGAGATTCGATCATTTTTCTTTGGCCTTAACACAAAATTTTCAATATTTACACAAAAGCCCCTAAGCTTTCTAAAATTACAAAAGACCCTAAAATCCAACAAAATATATTTCTACTTGATAAAATGCATAAAATACACTCCCAAAGGGATATGTGGGTTTCAACCAAGCATGGAGTGGCTAAATATTTTTTTATTATGTTTTTAATTTTTTCAAACTAGTCTTTAAACTTTCTATATTTATAAAATAACCACAAAAATCCAAAAAATCATCACACATACGTGCATGAGTCTTGGCCAACCCTAAATAACCTACCAAAAAATTTTTTTTCAACTCAATAATCACATATTCATGTTTTATCAAACACAAAATCAATGCTATCATATGATAAAATAGTTAAAATATACATATAAACATGTAATCTCAACATAATAACAAGAAAATACTAAAAAAATGGCATACATATGAAAATATAGATGACAAAATAACATAAAAAACCAACATCATGTCAACATAAACATGATTCATGAAGAATAATAACTTATTAACAAGAAAAATTAAACAAAAACAATTAAATCAAAGAAATTAGTTTCATGGTCATCATGCTTAGTTCTTCAACATGGATCAAAATCCATGAACTTAAGCATGTTTTTGGTTTTTGTATTAGGTTTAAATGTTCAATGAGTGAACTAGACCCATTAGAAATAAACCTATAGGTGGCACCACTTTTAGGGTTACTAACAAACCAATTAAAAGTATATTTAGTTATAGCTTGTACAAGATTGAGCCTTAATAGTTATATGTAGCCTAATAACACCCCATAGATGGCTATGCCATGCTCCAAGTCCATTAGCAAGCCCAACTTCGAGTAGTTCACAACTAAATTCACTTATCTTACTAATTTAGGACTTTTAGCCCTAACCCTAATTCAGATGTTAGTTAATTTAATCCACTATTAAATTTCTAACTCAAGTAAAACAATTTTAGTTCATGTGAATACTATTAAATAATTATCAAATAAGTTATTTAATTTCCAGATATAGATATTTGGCTTATTCAATATTTTTCCTCAAAGCCATGTCTACACTTAGACATTTTTCTTGATAAGACTTTTTTTATCATTATTACCTTTTAAGACATCTCTAATTAGATTTCATAAATCAGGTTCATGTCTTAAATTATTCTTAATTAAACTTATTCAATTAAGTCCTTTTTAATTTATCTGTTATTAATAAATTATCTTTTTATTAATAAAGTCAAACTTAACTAGACGCCAGATTTAATTCAACAATTTTGTCTTATTATATGTGACCCATTAGGTTCCCAACATGTTCGCAATGAACATAAATAATCTTATTAATTGTGTTGATAGATCAAGAGAAGGATCTAGCAACCTATCATGACCACCCAAATGTTGATAGAAATAGGCGTGACTTCTTTAAAACATTTCAAAAACTAGCCTATTAGTGTGCTATGGTCCTTTCATCTTATATCCTAGATTATGGATGAGCATGATGCAGTGTCTACATAAACCTTCAACTCATGGTAATGATCATGAATCTATGAGGAACTATTCTTCATAATTCGTTATACTCTAGCCAGAGGCTTTAATCTAATTAGCCATAATTAAGATTATTTGAGATATGTATCCAATGTCACTCGGAGTGGTGACTCCTTTCTATTTCACTCATTCATGTTCAGTATGTTTCATATCATACACAAAACCACCCTTATTTTGGCATCTATCCATTGTGGACCCATTTGTGATGATCTCTAAGTATGATACTCTACATATAGGATGACGCAATGTCATAAGTCTAAAGATTAACCTACACAAATGACATATCGTAGACACTTAATTTTGTCTGGGCCCTTTCCCTAGTAATCCTATATATTCGAGATCGATAATTAGGTAATCATCCTAGTGGGGATCAGCCTCTTCCAAGTGGACTAAGCATTTTTAAGACCCCAAAAATTACCATTTTAAGGGTTATAAAAACAAATTTTAGATAAAAAAATGAATATTAAGGTAAGAAATTAGCTTTTAGCTTATGAAATTTTGAAATTTGTTTTTGCATACTAGTCAAATTTCCTAATTTTAGGAATTTTTCAAGATTTTTTTGTGAAATTTTAAGAGTTGGCTGTCGTTTATTTTTACCGATGCCTGTGTAGTATTTATGTCAATACTTACCCCAAAAATGAAAAATCTTCAAAAAAAAAACCTTATATTGGCATTTTATACCACAGGGTGTCAAGTTGTCAAATTTATCTATTAAAATTAAATTTTTCAGAATACCGCAAGTGTCACACTTGTGAATTTTTTTAATAAAATTTGTTTCAAATTTTAGATTTTCATTTTATTCCTTTAATAATTTAATATTTTGCGTAATGTGTTGTTAATTCATTTTTATTTGAACGTATTTTTAGAATATTCTTGGTTTCAAAATATGAACTTTTCTTATCTATAAAATTTTTTAGATTTCAAAATTTTAAATATTTTAACATATTTCATAAAATTGGCTTGGATGTACTTTTTTGAAATTTTGGTTCATTTTTATTAAAATTTTCATATATACCATTTTTTCCATAAGAATTTTTCTCGTTACGAGTTTGAGACTTTCAACCAAGATTTTTCATTATTTATTTTATTTCTTTCATTTCTAAAATTTTTGTTTATATTTATTTATTTTAATTTTTATTTGTAAT
>JBBYHL010008488.1:0-12107 GCA_038381835.1 Adansonia madagascariensis
CTGTTTTTCAGCACCTTCATCATTTTAGTGAGCTCTCCATGTTTCCATCACCCTCTTAGGATTATCATGCATTATTGCGGCTTTTGGTTGTGGTAGTTTAAGATTTGGATGCCTTAATGCCCCTTTGATGTGCAAAATGCTGTATTTCATCCTTATTAGTTTGATATCTCTTGCTCATGCATTTTGTGCCATATCCATGCATCTTGTTATCCTTAATCCATTTATGAATCATTAACCTAACACATTTCAAGCACATTTACACATTAACTTGCATGAATCATTGCCATTTTTAGCATCGATAACATTTTCTTGTCATAATGCATAGCACTTTCTTTATCTAAACTGTTGGTGAAGTTAGCATCCCCATTCGTGTTATATGCCATCCCTTTGTATGTTTGTTGTCTTCTCCTTGTCAAAATGCATGTTTGATGGCTGTCAAAATTGATTTTCAAAAGCTCCCTAAGCCAAGCATGTTAACCTTAACCAATAAGGACAAGCATGACCTTAGCATTTTCCTTAAAGCTAGCATAAAAAAATCTTGGGGAAAATTAAGTTTTCCCGATCTAGAATCTTGATTAAACGAGCTCAAATCTTTTAATTTTCTAATAAAAATGGCCTTGCACTCATTGCTGAAATGTTCGTGCCTTATTTTTTAGTCAAAACCTTGAGTGGTGTGATCAACGGGATATTTCATTGTCCCAAACTACTTCGGGGCTGTGCAAATGAGTTTGTGATGCTCATGCCACTCTTTCCCTTCAGTCATGGATGTTCAAATGTCAATGACTCAAGTTTGGACCTGTAAACATAAAGAAAATAGGAAATATCCCCTACTTTGCTTTGTCCCTTGCTGGCAGCACAATTGTTGCAAATTGAAAAATCACTTTAAAATCCTAAATGATTCTTCATGAATTTTCTTATATTTTCCTCTCAAAGTGTGTCGAATTATCTTTAAAACGATGTCTTATTCCCCCGAAATGCGAGAGTTATGATTTTTCAAAAATAAACGGTCCAAAACCTTTGGAATCTAAACATGTATTCTTGTTAGGCCATTCATACCCAATAAATGATTTTTCCAAATTTTTCAAACATTTTTCCTAAAAGATTCATGAAATTCCCTTTTCAGAAAGGTATTGGTTGTAATTTTTTTATACCAAATGAGTCTGGGGTGATTTTTTAAAATTTTGACACACCTTATCCCTCATATGCTCTGCCAATAGCACGATCAATCCAAACTCAAAAATTTCTTTCCCTAGAAAGTGACTTTTTGGGATATTGGGAACATGTTTAGATTGACCCTCATCAAGTTACGTCTCTAACGGTGTCCTGTCCACCCTCTAAAGCTTTCAAACCAATTTAGAATAAATTCAAGAAACGGATAGCGCGATGTTGTCCCTTGTTTTTGGTTATGGTCAAAATTGAGTTGTTTTCCTGAGCTTCATCTTGAAACGTTTGAATGTCACCATAGCACCCCATTAGCCTTGACAACATGCTTTGACCTCCTATAAGCTCGGATCAAGGCACAAACATACTTTACATCTTTACCATCCTCGTTCATAATAATTTATTTTGTCGAAAGTCATCAAAATGCTCACTCATTTTCTAAATCACAAAGCTTTGTCAATTTAAGTTTTCTAACTTGACTTCTCTAAAAAGTGTTAGACTTGTCACTTTTAGGGATACTCTAACCCTGACCTTCTGAGGGGATACTCCAACCCTACTTTTTAAAATTGTTGAGATTAAAAAATCTTCCTTTGTCAAAATGATTTGTCATCCATGGGGATACTCCAACCCCGACCTTTTGAGGGGATACTTCAACCCCGCTTTTTAAATTATGAAGATTTAAAAATCTTCTTTTGTCAAAATTATTTGTCATCCATGGGGATACTCTAACCCCATCTTTCTAAGGGGATACTCCAACCCTGCCTTTCAACTATAGTTAAATTTTTCTCCTTTTCGGACTCTCATGAATATGTCAAACAAACCTTATTTAATCAAGAAACCCAAATGCATCTAAAAAATTATTGATTTGATTATTCTCAGATAATCGATGCCAATTACAAGATAAATTCAAATAGTCCATCCATTTTCTTTATCATTGCATTGAATAACCCATGTTATGTTACTTCATTTATTGCCTTACTAACATGATTTCTTTGTGATGATTATTTGCATTCATGTTTTCCAATCATTTCAAATAAAACTAAAGTAATATTCTGCATGGGTATCTCTCTAGTGCCCAAAGTGGAATATTCCATTTTTTAATGTAAAATCCAAAGGTCATTTTTATTGAAAATCTCTATTTCCCTATCTCTCTGGGGTGTATATGAGATTAAATCTTTTTCATCAAATCCTGGATTTGTATTTTTATAAGATTCATGCATTAAAAGAGGGTTATGTCAAAATAGTGACAAGTTAAGATCGAAAGAATCAAAATCGAGATAAGACATAGCTAGTAAGGTACTGATTTCAAGCATCACAAGGAGGTTCGTACCTCATCTCACGTAACCAACTCCCAAACTCAAATGGTGAACTTTACATTATGTAGACCATGGGATCGATGTTTTGAGTTTGTAACTCAAAACATAGGTTTCAATAGGCATTCGATCATGCCTAGCCCAAAATAATCGATGGTGACTCCAAGTGTTGGCCATTTCATGATGGTCATTCGAGACCAATAAGATGAGCGATTCGCCTTATGGTCCCCTCGCACCGTGTCATAAGTTGAGAATCTATACTTTCTCGTTCTTATCACGTCGCGAAGGAAAAGTCTCGATCAAGAAGACATTCTAAGTTAAAAAAATATTTTAAGTCATACACACTCATAGATCCACGAAGATCCACCTTGGGGTATGTTGCGATAGCTTGGCAACTCTACTGGGGACTGTATAGAAAGTTAGGCCTATAACTAGTCGTGTCTTGCTAGGTTCCTAGTTCTTTCGATCTTTAGTCATTATTTAACTATGACCCTTGTTTTTTCATTTTGTCAACTAATCTTTTGTTTAGCATGATTGTTAGGATTGTCTTATTTTCGAATAATCATCAGTTTAATAAAAATGGTAATATGGAAGTAAACAAAAAGGTTTGATTGTTTCCCCGTCACACACCACACACTTGCATGTGCATTAGTGTCCCGCCAAACTCCATGGTGTGGTTATAACCTAATCATTAAGAGGAAGTGAGCTATCCGCTTTTGTGAGTAACTATCCATATAGGCATGGCAATAACTTTTCGAATGTAAATTACTTGTCTCTTGTGAGTAACCTTTCGTATTTGCATAGGGAAATACATCTAACAGATCAAACTTGTTCTGCTAAACCCGTGATGGGTCTAGGATCAGGGTCCCTCGACTATTCTTACTGGATGGAGGAGCAATTCGATACCTATTTAGGCATTAACTTAAACCTTATATAGTGAGCCTTACGAGCTAAACCATGTCAAACCATACTCGAACGCTGCTAGAATACTTAGAGAATAGGGTCACTTAGAGAAACATTCCTAACCTTTACTCTTAATTACCATAATTATGTAGGTGACAATAAGTATACAATTGTGATCCGCATTGCATTTTTATAATTTATCAAGGCATGGCATTATGCTGCCGGAATGATGGCTAACGTTTGCATAAATAAGTAACGATGAATAAAAACCATCGCTTACAATGTTTTATACTGTAAGCCGTTATGTTGCTCGAGTCATGGCTTAATGTGCATCTGCACTAGTGGTGATAAACGAATATTACTACTAGTCGATTATTTTTCCATCACAATAAGATATTGCATCACCTCATGAAGGGATTTCATCCTAGTATCTTGAAATGCTGCCCGTTTCTCGTCTCACCACCTTGGTTGAGACATGTTATTATTATTTTTTGTTATGATGTTCTTAAATTCTTTATTTCCTTGTATTTGTCTCCTATACGTTCCACTAACTTATTTTCCCTTTGTTTGTATTTTGGTGCATGCATTATTTCATCATAACCATCATGACTATCATCATTTTGGGATAATTATTCTGGTTTGGTGTTCAGCAAGGGGCATCATTTATGGAGGAACAGCTAATCTCAACTATCGAGTCCTTTAAAAATGTCAAAACATGGTCAGAAGGTCGTAATGCCAAGATGGGGACATCCTAAAGCCTAACTACATCTCAGAAATGCATGAATAGATCAAGATCAATTTTTGTCAGAATGATTGTCAAGAACTAAAGCACATTTGGGACAACAACACGAAAGAGGCCTTTGCTAAAAAGTACAGTGATATAGCTCTTTTACTTCGAGTTCAGTTGGATGATGGCTTATTGTGAGCAGTGACATAGTTTTGGAATCTGGCCTACTGATGTTTCACCTTCAACCAATAATATTTAGTCCCTACAATTGATAAGTACATAGCCTTGCTCAACATAGAAAAGGCTAAATCAGATCGGATTTACTGCAAGGTGCTAACGCCTCCTCTGTTCAAGAAAAGGTTAAGGCAAATTCTTGGAGTCACAGAAGCATAGGTTGACAGTCACATCAAAGTAAAAGGGAGTAGCAAATGCATCTCTTGGGCCAGTTTGAAAGAGGCAATAGTAAATCTTTCTGATCAAAAGAAAGCTCAAGATGTCGATGCTTTGGCAATCTACTGGCTCATTATATTCTCGAAGACTTTAGGTTATGTAGAGGAAGCAGTCACAGATTTTTTTTCTCGCCTATGTTGCAACATCAACCCTACTTCCACCATCATCGCTGAAACCATCCCACTCTCAGCTTTTGTAAAAGAGCGAGAACAGGAAGGTTTATCAGGTGTGCCCCATTGCTCTAAATATGGCTCCTAGGTCATTTTTGTGTTAGGAAAAAAAAAGTTAGGCAAAATTTCTTCTTCAAGAGCAGTCCACTTTTGACGGCATTAGAGGAAGAATGTCATCAAGATAAGACAAAAAAAATTAGGTTGAGATATTACGAAATGTCAAGGAGGAAAAAATCATATGGAAAGCTCCATGGGTGTTTCCTCAGTCGATTGTGTACAGATGTGGAGACTACACTTACGTACCACTCCTGGGATTATAAGGAAATACTAGTTATGCTCTTTTATTGGTATTGCTTCAATTCTAATGCCAGCAATTCATCTTGTTCTTTGAAGACTTAGGACATTAGGATTTTGAATATGGAGAGCCCAATTATTAACCAAAAGTCTAGTTAGCTTTCCAAGCTTGGAAGAAGGTCCATTGTATGGAAAGATATTGGACAGAAAACCCCACCATGCCTGGATACAAAGAATAGAAACTCTACCGTATCAATAATCCATTGCCACCACCCAACTCCGAGATACTGCAAATCCTAATAGAAGAATCACCTTCTGAGCTTGAGCTACTTAGGAAAGAGTTCGAGTGAGAAAAGGCATCCTTTACCATAAAAATCTCTTGACTTAAGGAGGAAAAGAGCTAGCTAGAGATGGATATCTATCTTAGGAGTGATAAAATAGATCAAGTCATTAAAAAAAGGGATCGCTTCAAGGATGACCTCGAAAGCCTAATCAAGGATTATGTGACACTCTGAAAAGCTAACAAGTCCAGATGTATAGGCAAGAATCAATCGAATAGGAAGCGAAAGTTGCCACTCTCAATCGTGAGCTAAATTAGCAAAAGGAGGAAGTCAGAACCTGTAAAGAAAAATTCATGAGGGCATGTGCTCTTGCTTCCACGTACCGATGAAGGAATCAAAGACTCAAGGCCCAAATGCGAGATGCGAGAGCTGCCAGGGTTGAAAATGAAGCCCTCACTCACAGAATCAAAGAGTTAGAATAGTCTTTTTAGGATTATTAAGGACATATTAATCAACTAACAAGGGCTTCCGAGTAATATCAACTAGATTGGCAAGCGACAATCGACCAAGCACGTCTAAACTACCAAGAACAACATCAGCACCTCACTAAACAAGTTCAAATGGCTCAACGAGAGGTGGATGACATGATTGAAGTAGCTCGGTCCATAAGATGAGACATCATACCTGTTAGAGATCGTGAGCAATGACTTTTAGGTTTTTTTGATTGTGTGATTACACAATGTAATCATATTAGATACTTTCAAATATAATCATGTCGTAAACGGAAAAAACCCTTTTGTGACTCTATGAATGATTTTATTAATGAAACTATTCTAAGAATCAATTGTCTCCAATGCATATGCACGTTTAATTTCACCATTTTTCATTGCACTTGCATCAATCATTCATTATCTTAACTCATCATTGCATCATAAATGCTCATTAATAAATAATTTTTAAAAAATCTAATACAAGAATTGGGCCATAAAAGTTCAAGGGATTTTGAGATCAATTAGGAACATGGAACCTTATATCAGGCACTACTACAACACATAATTTCATAAGCTAATCATGGAGAGTGATCATGAAGCTCGTATTAAGCGACTTGAACTAATGGTTAAGGAATCACAAGACCAGATGCTTCATCAGCAGTAGGAAATGCAAAATCAAATCACAAAACTTATGGAACTAATAACCACCTCTATGAAAGAAAAAGGGCAAGCCAGCACTGCTGAAACAAGGAATGATCCTCCTAACATTGAAAGCCAACACTGCCCGCTCCTATACCTACCACTAGGCCCCACCAGTTATCTACCTAAATCCTGTTGTGATAGGTCAATTCATTCTCAGTGCTCAAGAGGTAAATGAAAGAGTCTCATCGGTAAATCCGATAACCCTTGACCATAAGGAACTAGAGAAAATAGAAGGTCAAAAGTTAACTGTAACTGCGAAAGAAGTGAACAAATTCCAGCTACTAGAAAAATGCCTCCAAGCTATTGAGAGGAGTGACAAGTTTGGAGCTTTTAACACGCAATCATTGTCTTTAGTGTCCAACCTTGTCATTCCTCTAAAGTTTAAAGTCCCAGAGTTTGAAAAGTTTAATGGAACCACTGACCCTTCCATCCATCTCTGAATGTACTTGCAAAAGATGGCCGGGTATGACAAAGATGAAAAGCTCCTATCCATGGCTTCCAGAATAGCCTTACTAAGGTAGCAACTCAGTGGTATATCGGGCTAGATAATGTGAAAATCCAATTATGGGTTGACTTGGCTAAAGCCTTTCTAAATTAATACCAGCACGTGTTAGATTAGGCGTCGGATCGATTTTCCCTGATGAATTTTGAGAAGAGATCCACTAAAAGTTTTAGGCAATACCCATAAAGGAGGAAAGAAGAAGCAGCCCTAGTCCAGCCTCCTTTTATAGAAAAAGAGATGATAATCACTTTCATTCACACTTTACGTGCTCTTTATTATGAGAAGCTCGTAGGGAATGCCACTAAGAAATTCACAGACCTAGTCCTCTCTAGAGAAATGATTGAGTAGCCATTAAGAGTGGTAGAATGTTAGCTGGGGAAATGTCTGGATCAACTAAGAAGCCTAGGCCAATGCTATAAGTTATGCTAGCTTATCTCAACCAAAACGATGTCAAATACCCAACACTCACTACCCAATCACGTTGTATTCTTGCCCTATCACCATACCCCCTCAACCAATTAATGCCATAACCTACAACCCATCCTTTGCAATCTTATCCAACCTACCACGAAGCTACCCTCCATAAGTTCACCAAAGTACCAACCGAGCAACCAATAATGCTTCTGGTAATCGAGGTGCAAATCAACAAAGACAACATTTTGATCCCATCCCTATGACCTATAAGGAGCTCTACCAGACCTTGCTTCAATATCATTTAGTGGCCCCAATCTATGTCCCAAAAAAAAGCCACCATACTCGTAATGGTAGAACCCTAACGCCCACTATGAATACCATCTGGGGCAGTAGGGCATGACATTGAGAATCACATATCTTTCAAATGAAATGTGCAAAATCTAATTAACTTAAAAGTCTTGCAGTTTAGGATGAACCAGGGAACAAATGTTGCCACCAATCCTTTACCAAGCCACCTGAGCTAGCTACAAAAATGATCAATGTTGAGAGCAAACATGAAGTAAGGGCAAGCATAGAGGATGTAAGGATAACAATGTTCTTTGTAGTTGCATAGGAAAATACATCCAACGAATCAAACCTATTCTGCCAAACTCGTGATGGGTCTAGGATCAAGGTCCCTTGACTGTCCTTACTAGACAGAAGAGGAATCTAGATACCTATTTAGGTGTCAACTTAAACCTCATACAGTGAGCCCTATGAGCTAAACCATGTCAAACCATACCAGAATGCTGTTGAATACCCAGAGAATAGGGTTACTCAGGGAAACATTCCTAACCTTTACTCTTAATTACAATAACATGTAGGTGACAATGAGTATACAATTGTCATCCACATCTATATTTTTATCATTTATCAAGGCACGGCGTCATGCCGCCCAAACGATGGCTAACCTTTGTATAAATAAGTGATGGTGAACAAAAACCATTATTCATAATGTTTTATACTGTAAACCGTTATGCTCTCCAAGTCATAGCTTAACGTGCCTTCGCACTAGTGGTGATGAATGAATATCGCTACTGGTCATTTTTTTCCATCAAAATAAAATATAGCATCACCTCATGAAAGGTAGATTGCATCTTGGTTTATTGAAATGCTGCCTGTTTCTCGTCTCACTACCTTGGTTAAGACATGTTATGAAGTTTTTTTTGTTTTGATGTTTTTAAATTCTTTATTTCCTTACATCTATCTACTATATGTACCACTAACTTATTTTTCCTTTTTTTTTTGTTTTGGTGCATGCATCATTTCATCATAACCATCATGACTATCATCATTTTGGGACAATTGTTTTGGTTTGGTGTTTAACAAAGGGCAGCATTTATGGAGCAACAATTTATCTTAACTATCGAGTCCTTTGAAAATGTTAGAACATGGTCAGAAGGTCACCAACGTCAAGATAGGGACATCTTAAAGCCTAACTACATCTCAAAAATGCATGAAGAGGCTAAGATCGATTTTTGTCAGAATGATTGTCAGGAACTGAAGCACATTTGGGACAATTGGGACAGCAACATGAAAGAAGCCTTCACCAAAAAGTATGGGGATATAGCTCTCTTACTTCGAGTTCAGTTTGATGATGGCTTGATGTAAGCAGCGACATAGTTTTGGAATCTGGCCTACTGATGCTTCACCTTTAACCAACAAGATTCAGGCCCTACCATTAATGAGTACACAGCCCTGCTTAACATAGAAAGGGCTAAGTCAGACTGGATTTACTGCAAGGCATTAATGCCTCCTCCGTTCAAGTAAAGGTTGAGGTAAATTCTTGGAGTCATAGAAGCATGGGTTGACAATCACGTTAAAGTAAAAGGGAATAGCGAATGCATCTTTTGGGCTAGCTTGAAAGGGGCAATGGTAAATTTTTCTTGTCAAAAGAAAGCTCAAGATGTCTACGTTTTGGCAATCTACGGGCTCATTATATTCTCAAAGACATTAGGTTATGTAGAGGCGGTAGTCATAGATTTCTTTTCTCCCTTATGCTGCAACATCAACCCTACTTCCGCCATAATCACTGAAACCATCCGTGTCTTTAGCTATTGTAAAAGAATGGGAACAGAAAGGTTTATCGGGTGTGCCCCATTGCTCCAGATATGGCTCCTATGTTATTTTTGTGTTAGGAAAGGGAGAGTTAGGCAAAGTGTCTTCTTCAAGATCAGTCCTCTTTCTATGGCATTAGAAGAAGAATGTCATCAAGATAAGACAGAAAAGCATTGGGTCAAGAAATTAAGAAATGTCAAGGAGGAAAAAATCATGTAGATAGCCCCATGGGTGTTCCCTCAGTCGATTGTGTACAGATATAGAGACTAAACTTTTGTACCACTCTTAGGATTATGGGGAAATACTAGTTATGCTCCTCTATTGGTATTGCGTCAATTTCAGTGCCAGCAATTCTTCCCATTCTTCAAAGACTTGGGACATTTTGATTTTGAGTACGGAGAGCCCAATTATAAAGTGAAAGTCCAGTTAGCTTTCTAAGCTTGGAATAAGATCCATTATATGGAAAGATATTGGAGAGGAAGCCCCACCACGCCTAGATACAAAGAATGGAGACTCTACCATATCAATGATCCATTGCCACCACCTAACTCTGGGATAGTGCAAATCCTAATAGAAGAACTGCCTTTTGAGATTGAGCTACTTAGGAGGGAGTTCGAGCAAGAAAAGGCATCTTTTGCTACAGAAATCTCTCGCCTTAAGGAGGAAAAGGGCTAGCTAAAGATGGATATCTATCTTAGGAGTGATGAAATGGATCGAGTCATTAAAGAAAGGGATAGCTTGAAAGATGACCTCAGGAGCTGGCCAAGGATTATGTGATAATCCAAAAAGCTAACAAGTCTAGATGCATTGGCAAGACATCAGTTGAATAGGAATTAAAAGTTGCCACTTTCAATCGTGAACTGAATCAGCAAAAGAAGGAAGTCGAACTAGCAAAGAAAAGTTCACGAGGGCACGTGCTCTTGCTTTCACCTACCAATGAAGGAATCAAAGACTCGAGGCACAAATGCGAGATATGAGAGCCACCTAAGTTGAAAATAAAGTGCTACAACACACGATGCCGTAAGCAAATCATGAAGAGTGATCATAAAGCTCGTATTGAGTGACTTGAGCTAATGGTCAAAGAATCACAAGACCAGATGCTTCGTCAGCAATATGAAATGCAAAATCAAATTGCAAAACTTATGGAACTAATGACTGCCTCTATGAAAGAAAAAGGGCAAGCCAGCACTGCTAAAATAAGGAATGTTCCTCCCAATGTTGAAAGTCCCCTTGCCAATAATCTAGAACCTACCCAAAGGGAAACTATACAAGAACAATGGCTCGCTCCTACACCTGCAGCTGAAGCTCTGCCAATCATCTACCTGAATCCCATTGTGGTAGGTTAATTCATTCTTGGTACTCAACGGGTGAATGTAGGAGTCTTATTAGCAGATTTGATAACCTTTGAACATGAGTAACCAGAGAAAACAAAAGGTCAAAAGTCCACCATGACTACTGCAGAAGTGAATAAATTCTAGCTGCTGGAAAAATGCCTCCAAGCTATCAAGGGGATTGACAAGTTTGGAGGTCTTAACGCAATCATTGTCTTTGGTGTCCAACCTTATCATTCCCTCAAAATTCAATGTCCCAGAGTTTGAGAAGTTTAATGGAACCACTGACCCTTCTGTCCATGTCTGAATGTACCTACGAAAGATGGTCGGGTATAAGAAAGATGAAAAGCTCCTCATCCATTGCTTCCAACATAGCCTTATTAGGGCAGCAGCTCAATGGTATATTGAGCTAGACAATGTGAAAATCCACTCATGGGCTGACTTGGCTAAGGCCTTTCTAAATCAATACCAGTACGTGTCAGATTAGGTGCTGGATTGACTTTCTTTAATGAATTTCGATAAGAGATCCATTGAAAGCTTCAGGCAATACGCCCAAAGGTAGAGAGAAGAAGCAACCCTGGTCCAGCCTCCCCTTACAGAAAAAAAGATGACAATTACTTTCATCCATAACTTATGCGCTCCTTATTATGAGAAGCTCATAGGAAATGCCACCGAGAAATTCGTAGACCTAGTCCTCTATGGAGAAATAATTGATGCAGCCATTGAGAGTGGTAGAATGTCAATCGGGGAAACATCTGGATAAAGCAAGAAACCTATTGCCAGTAAAAATAAGGAAGGAGAGGCCAATGCCATAAGTTATGCTGGCTTATCTTAGCTAAAACGATGTCAAATACCCGACCCTCATTACCCAAGCACGCTGTATTCTCACCTTATCACCATTCCCCCTCAGCCGATTAATGCTATAACCTACAACCCATCCTTTGCAATCCCATCTAACCCACCATAAAGCTACCCTCCACAAGTTCACCAAAGTACCAATCGAGCAACCAATAATACACCTCGCAATCGAAGGGCAAATCAACCAAGATAACATTTTGATCCCATCCCTATGACCTATAAGGAGCTGTACCAGACCTTTCTCCAAAATCATTTAGTGGCCCCAATCTATGTCCCAGAAAAAAGCCACCATACCCGTAATGGTATAACCCTAATGCCCACTGTGAAGACCATGCTGGGGCAGTAGGGCATGACATTGAGAATCACATATCTTTCAAACGAAATGTGCAAAATCTAATTAACTCAAAAGTCTT
>JBBYHL010008498.1:0-12105 GCA_038381835.1 Adansonia madagascariensis
ATCTTTCCGAAGGGATACTCCAACCTTGTCTTTTAACTACAATTAAATTTGTCTCCTTCCGGACTCTTATGAATGTGTCAAACAAACCTCATTCAATCAAGAAACCCAGATGCATCTCGAAAATTGTCCATTTGGTTATTCTTAAATAATCGATGCCAATTGCGAGATAAATTCCAATGTCTATCCCTTTTCTTTATCAGTGCATTGAATGAGCCACATTATGTTACTTCATTTGTTGCCTTAATAACATGATTTCTTTGTGATGATTATTTGCATTAATGTTTTCCAATCACTTCAAATAAAATTAAAGGCAATGTTTCGCTTGGGTATCTCTTCAATGCCCAAAGTGGAACATTCCATTTTCAAAGTAAAATCTAGAGATCATTTTTATTGAAAATTTTTATATTCTCCATCTATTTGAGGCGTATATGAGATTAAATCTTTTCATCAAAACCTGGATTTGTATTTCTATAAAATTCATGCATTAAAAAGGGGGTTATATGTAAATAGTGACGAGTTAAGATCGAAAGAATCAAAATCGAGATAAAACATAGCTAGTAAGGTACTGATTTTGGGCGTCGCGAAGAGGTTCATACCTCATCGTGCGTAACCAACTCCCAAACCCAAACGGTGAATCTTTGTACTACGTAGACCACGGGATTGATGTTTTGAGTTTCATAACTCAAAATATAGGTTTCAATAGGTATCCGATCATGCCTAGCGCGAAATGATCGATGACGACTCTAAGCATTGGGCACTTTGTGATGGTCATCCGAGACCAAAAAGATGAGCGATTCATCTTATGGTCCCCCTCACTGTATGACAAGATGATAATCCATACTTTCTCGTTCTCATCATGTCGTGAAAGAAAAGTCTCAGTCAAGAAGACATTTCTTAGCCAGAAAGATATTTTAAGTCTATGCACCCATAGATCCGTGAGGATCCACCCCGGGGCACGTTGCAACATAGATAGAGCTCATCCATTGAGCATACCTATGCTATTGAGGTTTTTCAAACTTGAAAACAACCATTTTCGTCTTAGGGAGCCAAATTAGTACATGGTCATTGGGTACCATACCTTAATGCGATAGAGGCATTGATGTACTTGACACAATGTATGCCTTCGTGGTAATTTATTTGGCAAGATTTAGTTTTGAGCCAACAAGGGGACACTGGAATAGGATTAAGTATAACTTCCACTATCTTTATGGAATCATAGACTTAGGTTTATTCTATTATAGAGAATCCACTATTTTAGGGTTAGTTGGATATGCTAATGTAGGATACCAGTCTGATCCACATAAAGCTCGCAAACTGGTTATTTATTTTGTTATAATAGTACTGCCATATCTTGATGGTCTAGTAAATAGATGCTAGTTGCAACATCCTCTAACCACTCCGAGATTATTGCCCTTTATGAGGCTAGGAGAGAGAGTACATATGGATAATATCCATTATATCTCATATATACATTTCTTGTGGTATAACACCGATTATAGATTCACCCATGGTTATTAATGAGGACAATGTTGTATGTATAGTGCAAGCTAAAGATGGATATATTAAGAGAGATAGGACCAATCATGTCTTGCTAAGGTTCTTCCATACACATGAACTTTAAAAAAGTCGACAAGTTGATGTCAAACATATTAGCTCTTCAATAATCTTATAGACCTTTTTACCCTTGAAGCACAAAAAGTGCAAGGTTGATTTGCCTTTGAAGTGACAAACCTCGAAAGTATTGACCCTTGATGTGGTCATTAGGTGCAATTAAGGGGGAGCATTACGTAGGTTGTACACTGTACTCTTTTCCCTTTTTGATTGATTTTTATCCCACAAGGCTTTTGGACTTAAGGAGTTTAACGAAACAATAAAGGCAGGCCTAGTTAGGAAATAATGGTTCATCCATAGGGGGAGTGTTATTGAATTTTAGACTTACCATATTAAGGATTTTTTTACTATTCTGATTACGATTATAAGAACGTAATCTCCTAATATTCTTATTATAATTAGAAGATCGTAATCTCCATAATTTGATTATGTATAAACAATGCAAACCCAGCTTGATACTTATATAAAGGCCACAACATAACTACGCTAATTGCGCAAGAAAAGTAACATTTTCTTTATGTTTGTACCACTATCTGTCTTTTTTATGACTACGTTTATTATTGCTTCGCTTGCAAGCCACCAGGCTCACCACTTTCCACCAATTTTACAATAATGGGGAGTTTATTGTTTTATTAAAAAATAGAGAGAGGAATCTTAAACCAAGGAAAGCTTAAAAAAGAAATTGAAGGAATAAACATGATTATGGTAGGGAAAATTGTAGGAAAAAAAGCTAAAAGAGAGGTTTTCATTGAAGATAATTGTGTTTTTCCCATTTCCTTTATCACAATTTTGATGATTTTCATTTCCTTCATTCATATTATTATTTTCTATTACATTTTTTTATAAAAATTCTTAGTCTTCTCTTATAAGATTTTGTCATACTCCTACAAAAATAGAGCTTTTTTCACTGTTTTCAAAATAAAATGAAAAAAAAAAGGATAATGGTGGCTTAGCCAAATAAATCCATGACAAACCATTTTTATTACCCATCACATTCCTAGTTCTAGTTCAAAATCCAAATCCAATTTTAAAAGGTGCTTTTTATTTGGAAAATCAAAGTACCTAACACTGGATCGAAAGACACATATTTTTATTTTCTATATCAGTATTAATGAATTTCGGCATAATGTTTCATGTTTATTAATATTTTTGAAAATTTTTATATATTTATATAAAAATATATATTAAAAAATATTTGATCACTTAAAGCATTTCTAGTCATGAAATATCTAAAAGAAATAATAGAATAAATCCAAGCATAACATTCTCTTTAAGTTTAAAGATGAGATATGGATTAATGATCATTGGGCTATGTAAATCTATTACACTGTATTTAGACTTAGTCAATCCTGACTCGAACTTAAAAAACTCGATCAACCCACTCCAACTTAGACCCAACCAACCCAATTTAACCAAAAACAGTCAATAACCTGAAATCGACCAACTTGAACCCGAAAATAACTTAAATAAAAAATGACCCAAACCCGAAATGACTTAAACCCAAAATGGCTCAAATTTGAAATGATTTAAACCTGAATTGACTTGAATAATTAACCTAAAATAACCCAAACCCAAAATCACCAAACTTGATATACCTAGGTGTTAAGTCTAATTGACCCAAAACTAATTAACTCAAATATTAAACCCGATTGATCTAAACCCAAAATGATCCAAATTCGATAAAACGAGTGTTAAACTTGATTGACCCAAATCCGAAATGACCTGAAACTGAAGTGAGCTGAACCCAACGTGACCTAAAATGAAAACAACCTAAACCTGAAAGTGACCTAACTCGAAATTAACTTGACCCGCTCAATTGACATGTCTAATTGTATCATTAAGTTATTAAAATATAGTTGTTTTATCTTATCAAGGCAATCACATTTTATGTTCAGATTGCTACGAGAATAAATCTTTTGTATGAAGAGAAGAAATATAGCATCAAGTGTGTGTGTATATATATATGTTTTGCTTAAAAGGTGCCTGTCTACATATTTCGCCATAGTCGTTTTAATGTTGTCCATAAATTGTATTAGTTTCAAATTGGAGAGTTTTTTAGTAAAACACGTCATAATAATGTGATATTCCTGGTGAACCAAATATGACTGTAGTTTCGAGTTAACTCTTCCTTCTGTAGTTTAAACTTTTGATTAAGATATTGACTGTTTGAGTTTTAGAAGTTATAGCAGTCTGCCTTGTATGCTTGCTCCATTCATGATACAAGGTGAAGTTTATAGGTCAGATTTCCCTAATCTGTCTGAAAAGTTTTGGTTGCTTCAAGATTGTACCCTCAGCTACTCACATACTGAACAGTGTCCTACAAGTTGCATTTCATGACTCTTATAGGATTCAAAGGGATATTCTATCAACTAAGCTCTATTTGAAGTTATAAAAATTGTACCTGCAGGAATACTTGGTTTAATTTAGAAAACTGAAATGCTTTTCTCTGCATTAATTCTAGAGTTCATGAAATTTGATGTCATCATAAGCCCTTGTTTTATTTTCCACTAGCTCATGTTTCAATCTCAATACTGAATTGTTCACTGCCTCACTATATCTATAATTGTATAGAGATCGAGATTTCAGAAATTTATAGGGTAACTTGATTTCAGGAAGTCAAAGAACAGTATGAACCAAGAACATGTAAAACCATTACTTGGGATTCAACAGTTATTCTTTGCCATAGACAAACAGTCTCCATTCATTTACATAACCTCACTTACAATTACATTTCTTGATGCTTCAATCACTCTTATATCAGAACTATTTGCATAAAAAACACAGCCACACGCACACACACACACACATACACAGATTCACCAGCAGCTTACACATTTTTGTCAACTTTCTTAGCACTGAAGAACTTAGCTAAATTTGGCATTATCTTTTTTTCTTAATGATGGATGGATTTGATCCATCCACCTGTATTCCAGGCAACTCAGATTTAAGGAACTTTGCTGTTCCTGACGAGGTCAAATTTCCCTTGCTTTTCATGGGTCTACCGTGAGGTGATTGCCTGTTTTGTGCATCCACATTTTTCTTTGCTGAAACTGACCTCTCCTTTGGATATACCTCATGCTTCTCTACTCTCATCTCTCTAAGATCTTTGTGAGCTATTTCAGTTTTCATCAATATCTCCCTCTCACTAGCCTTTAAAGCTTCAATCCATGCATAAGCTGCTGCAACCTTTTTATCAGCAATTTCTTCAGCTCCAACTGCACGCCCAGTTAAATACTCATACTCGAATTTCGAGATAGTGATTGTGGAACTCTGGTTAGATGCTGAAGCTCTAGATTGCACTGTAGTCTCTATGAGAGATCTTAACTTTCCAAGAGCTGAAGCTTCTGATGACTTAACTGCCTCAAGTTCTTGAACAGCTGCCTGCAATCTTTCCTCATTTAAGTCTATTTCGGACTCAGTTTTCTGGATTTCTGCCTTAATAGTTTCACTGGCTTCAGTAATAAGCACCTTCTCTTTCTTTGATGCTTCTGCTTTCGTCTTTAACAGTTCAAGGGTGGAGGAAAGATTGATCAAAATTGATTTAGCCTTTTCTTCGGCTGCTGTTACTGTATTCAACTTGGATTTGGCTCTAAGCAGCTTTGAATTCTTACTTCGAAGTTTCAAATCTGCCATTTCTTCCGTTTTCTTCAACCGTGCTGTTTCTTCTGTTACATGTTTCAGTTCATTTGTTATGATATCCATAGAGGATATATACCGAAGACCTTCTTCTCTAATTGAAGCCAATTCTTTCTTAACTGCCTCCAATTCTTTTGTGATTGACTCTAAGGAAACTGAAGGTTCCACTATTTCGATGCTTCGAAAACCGCGATCCGGTTGCTTCAAGCCATCACCCGTTTGATCCATTTTGTCTAGTTCCTTAACTTGCTTTAGCCCATCTTTTACGCGATTATTATCTGACAAAGTGACAGCCAATTTTCGTTCCAACTCTTTTGACTGATCAATCTCTTCAATTATGTCCTTCATTTTTTTGTTTTTTTCCTCCATAATAAATGAGAATTCAGCAGCTTCTTTTTCTCTTTGAGCTTCAATTTCTGCAATCTCTTTCAAAGCCTCAATCCGAGCCAATGCGACTAGCAGAAGTTCCTCATTAGCTGCCTCAATTTGTTGCCTAAGTTCTTCAACAGTGGTTGCATTAGAACAAATTTTAAAATTTGAGTCTTCAAAAACCTTCTTTGCTCTTGCTTTCTCTCCCATAGCAGAAGCCATTTCAAGCTTAAGTTTACTCAATTCTTGTTTCACCAATTCTATTTCTGTAATCACTTCCGCGTACTGATAACTTTCAACACTCCTGACAGCCAATTCCTTCCCATTTTTGGTTAAAGATTCATTATCTTTCATCCTTGATTGCTCAGCCATTGAAGCTAGATCCTTAATTGTTTTCCTTGCACTGAAGAGTTGAGATTCTTCAGCTCTTCTACTCTCTTGGTATCGATTCATGTCCCTTCTTCTTGCACTTGAAGAAGGCTTCTTAAAAAGAGTTATCCCACAATGACAACTTTGTCAGTCAAATTGAAAAAAAAAATCATAAATTCTCTAATATGGCATATAAAACAAGAGGGTTTTCAGTTTTCAATTTTTATAGTGGTACCAAAATTATACCTTCGCAAAATCTTCCTGGGGTTTCTTCAATAAAGAATTACCATCAAGAATTCTTTCTCCTCCGTGCGTATTTTTATTAACAGCAGCTTTAACTGATCCAATTCTTCTTCTATCTTCGTCCTTTCTCCTATCCATTTTTAACCTGTTGCTGTTCCATTGACAAACCAACAATTATAACTCATACAAAAGCCTGGAATATAATTCCCATAAACCAAAACAAATCTACACAATATTAAATTCCCATCAACTAAAAACAGGTTAAAAATGGCAAATTGAAACTGGAACTGGAAGTTAAAGATGTATACTAGAGTTCAAAAGAAGTAGATTGATTGGAACTTTTATAGAAAATGGTACCTGGAAATTAAAGCTGAAAAGGAAATTGTAGTTTGAAGAAGAAAGTGTGCTTTGGGATGAGTTACAAACTTACAATGCAAAGGTCGTTAAGTCCTAGAAAAGCAAATACCAAGGAAATGGAATGAAAAAGACAAAACGGCATGGAGTGAGTCAGGATGATCGGGTAAATATTATTGGATGCAACGCTAGCCACCATTTTTGTTACAGGTGGCAATTTGTCATGCTCAGGTCCAATATTTTGGATTCTACTTTTTTTTTAATATATTTTTATATTATATATAATTATTTTTACATAATTTAAAGGAGTATATTATTAGTAGAGTTAAAAAATTTTATATACAGAATTAGTAGAATAATACATTTTTATATTTTAATTTTATTTTTTAAATATACTTTAAATGATATATATTATTTCAGTAACATTATTTATGAAAATTTTTAACTTTATTAGTAACGTATCAAATAATTCTCCTAATTTAAATCCAAAAATATAGTTTTTGTACTATGATATATTTAATTATATTTATATATTAATATCAATATTTGTTAGTACAAAAATAATATAAAAATAATTTGTTAATTAATCGGTCATTAAAAATATGATATATTATTGTATTGATATTTAAAATAATTGATTGATGACTTCTAATATTGTACATACTAATAATTAAATCAAAATGGGCAAAATTATTATATTAGAAGAAGAATAACACTAAGATTTAAGAACAAGTAATACTATGCAAAAAATGTATATTAGTTCGGCTAAATAATAAAAAACCTTCAAGTTTATAATTTTTATCTAGATAACTCTCTACTCTTTTATTACACTCAGATAAACCTTTAACTTTTAATTTATACTCAAATAAGTGTTAACCTTTAATTTGCACTTGAATAAGTACTCTTAACCTATAATCTATACCTAAATTAACCTTTAACCTAAATCAACTCTTTATTTGATACAACAAGTTATTTGGATATAAATCAAAAGATACAACTTACTTAAGTACAATAAAAATATTAAAGATTATTTAAAAAAATTGAAAGAGTTCAAGGGTTTTTTTTTTTTTTTAATGTTTTAGCCTATTAGTTATTTCTAAATTATTAAACCTAATGATCTAATCTTAATTAAAACCTAAATTTTTTAATTAATCATGATAACAATTACTTGATGTATGTGTTTAACTATTTTAATAATTTTATATGTGAATAGTAATTATTAAATAGTAATGATCAAAGCAAATAAAATTATTACTTCACTTTATATAAATGTATATATTAAATTTTAACTTTTGATTAAAAATTCAAAAATATTAGAGTAAAAAAGATAATAACAATTTTATTTTATAAAACATATTTAATTAGAATTCTATTACTTTTATTTTAAGTATTAAATTCGAGTTATTATGAGTTTATGATCAAACCAAGATCGTGTTTGAGTTATTTCTATTTTGAGTCATTTCGAACCTTGATTTTCTTGAGTTTAGACCATTACGGGTGTCACGACGTGCCCCTTGCGTGGAGTGCTACGACTTAAAAACAAAATAAGAAGGATGTAGGGCTGGCCTTTGGATTTGTTAAACATTTTAGTGGTGAATTGATTTCTCAAAACTTTGGTAAATTAAAACTTTGATAAATAAAATTGAAAAATCTAAACAATAAACTTTGGAGTGCAAGCTAATAAATAGAAATAAACAATTAAAGAGAAGGGAAAGAGAAGCAAACTTAATTAATGATTTAGATAGATTTGGCCTCAATTGCCTACGTCTTCTACCTCGGCCTCACTTGCCTTGGATTTCCACAATTTACTAACTTGAATTGTCTACCTTTCAAGGATAATATATAACCTTTACACTCCCTATCTTTTAAGGCTAAGATAGAAATCTCTACCCTCTATCTTTTGTGGCTAAGATAGAACCCTCTCTCACTACTTTTGAAGGTTAAGTAGAAACTTTCTCTACTTTTCAATGGCTAGGTAGGAACCTTTCTTTTTTACAAGGATTTAATTGTAAACAAATAGAACCTCTAAAAGTTAGGTATTTAAAAGAATTTTGGCTCAAAGAAAATATGTATCTAAAGATACAAAATGAAGAATACAAAATAGGAAGAATTAATCCTATACAAAGATAAACTACTTAGTGAAAATGATGGAAAAGATGAAAGATTTGACTTTAAGCATAATCTTTTGGTTTTTCTTCTTGTTGAAGGTGTTGGAGTGGCTTATTTATAGCCTTGATAATATTTATAGTCATCAGGATCATTTGGTGAAGGAATATAGCCGTTGGAGTCTTCATAAATGTCACTTCCCATTGTTCCCCATGTTGTTGTATCTATATAATCCTAAGAGTATCGATACATGAGTTAAAAATATGACCGTTGCAGGCTGTTGTGTTGAAACAATAAAGCTAAGTATCGATACTTGTCATGTTGTATCGATACAGACACACTTTGTATTTATACATTCGGGGATTTTGGCCAAACCTTAGCTATTACCATGCAATGTATCGATACATATAGGATGTGTATCGATATTCACTGCATTGTATCGATACATACTGATTTGCATTGATACATTTGAGGGTTTTAAACATAGTATCGATACATTTATGCATTGTTTCGATACAACCCTTTAAAAATTCTTTGGAAAATGATTTTTTTTGGCTTGAGAAGATGTAAAACTTATCTAAAAAGGGTCTTATATAAGATATTTCTATTAAGAACATATTTTTGAGTGCTTGAAGGAGTTTAAAACACATTCTAGTATTTTTCAAAGTGTTTACAAAATATTTCATGAAAAAGTACTAATTTGAAAATATTTAAACACAAGCTAATTAAGCTTAAGTTTTAGTTATATCAAAACTAAGATTAATGCAAAGCTAATATGGCTAACAATCTCCCTCTTTTTGATATGACAAAACTTAAGATGAATTTGCTTGTAAACTCCAACTTAATCATTTAAAGCTTTTCAATAAAACTCCCTCTTAATAAAAGCGTTAGGAAATGGATTTTAGGAGATTTTATAAAAACGTTTTGGAAATACTTGACAATGGCATTTTTGGTCATATTTGACTTCAGGAATACCAACACAAAATATTAAGGATTTTAATAATATAAATAATGTAAGCATATATGAAATCCTCGTATTTGCTAGAATAAACATATATATATATATATATGAAGTCCAAGCAAACAAATTAACCCTTAAAACACTCCTCCTTTTTGGAATATTAAAAAGATGAAAGTAGATTAATTCAAAACTAAGGGACTAATTTCAATAAGATTTCTAGAAGGTATATTAATTATGAAACATTTAAGAGCACGTATACCAATTATGGTGAAAATATATGCATTTAAGTCCTATGGTGTTGTTCATACAATTCTTTTTTTAGTCATTTAAGCATATTTGAGAAATAGAACATACCAATTGCTGAAGGATTTTAAGACTTATTAATCCAATTGGTGTCTAGATGCACAATAGATACCAATTTTTAAATTTTTAGTACACATGCATACTATAATAGATGCCATATGGAAGGTTAAAAAAAATTTCAAGAAAAATGTAACAAACTTCCATAGGTTAAAAGATCATTTGCTTATTCATGATATGTCAATAAAATCATTCGAGCAAACATTCAATCAAAGAACATGCTCAAATATAAGAATTATGCACTTAGACATGTTCAAAGATTCATTCAAAGCAAACATTTTAAGCATACATTACATACTAGAATACCAATTATATATATAATTAACTCATGTATGTCACCATTCTTAATGCTAAAGTATAAGAATTTAATAGCATTTGTTTAATGATTATCTTAACCTTACCAAACTTTGATGATATGCTTATTATAACTTGAAGGATCATTATTTCTAGTTTGATTATTCCTTGGTGGTTTTGGTTTCATTTGAAGAGGTTACATGCTTAATTTGCTTTCTTTTGCTATGCAAGTGTTCATCTTTCAAGGATGGATTTATCTCCATGAACCTTGCAAAACTTAAAAATAATCTTGGCAAAAGATAAGCATTATAGGTACTAAGATTTTAATCGTAAAAGAATATTCAATAAACTTAGGTTTGGTTAGGAGTGGAAGATGTTCAGTGTGCTTAATGACATTTTGAAATAAGTGATACCAAATGTTGATGAATGAAGAACATTAAGCAATTATTGTAAAAAGAAAAAAAAAACTAATGATGCATAGAAAAAATTGTATTCTTGAGCATTATGAGGCAATATGAGCACTTAATGTATTTGATTTGTGAGACATTCATCATTGAATCAAATCTGATGTTTAGTGATAAGTTATGAAATGATGTTTATCAAGGTTTAGAAATCATAAAATTAAAGGATTTCTAGTGAAAACTCATTTTATATTCTAATGCAAACTTTGAATTTAAGCATTTAAAACTCATATGAATAATCAAGGATTAAAATGACTTGTAAAATCAAGTTTAAATGAATTAGCATATTTAGTCATATATGTAAGGCAATATGCAACTAGAAGATTTTCATTCAAACCACATATGCATAAGTTTAAAAAGTACTTTCTATGTTTACCAAACTTGTTTGAGCCATAAATCATGAACTTACAACGTAATCAAACATCCTAAGTCTCATACAAGCATAATTTAATAAAAGCATTAAAGAGACTTAAGAACTTGCTAATGCATGTTTACGGTATCATATCTTCTAAGTAAGCTCTAAATGCTCCGCCTAAGGAGATACATATAATTTAGTCATGCAATAGAGCTTCTTAATGACTCATGACATGAAGTTTATCAAAATCAACCTTTTATGCATAAATCATTCTTAAATTATGCTTCATAACAACATTTAACAAATTGATTTAACATATTAAATTATGCTTCATAACAATATTTCACAAATTGATTTAACATATTATCATTAAGCACTAAATCATCAAATGCATGCATATTTAAGCTCATAGTTGCTCAAAATATAAAATATGAATTTTCATTAAACCAATTTTGCGTTAAAAATAATTTTTTTTTAAATTCAATAAAGCATTAATAATCACAACATGAATAACCAATACATATATCAAAATTTGAAAGCTTAAAGGTTACCCATCACACTTTTTTATGTATCTAGAGCATTCATTTATATTGCATAGCTCTTTATTACTTTAACATACTTACAAAAGACTTTCACTTAGTTTTTGGTACCTAAATTGCTTTGGGTCCTTAAATGTTAGTTTCAAAGCCTCTTGTTCCTTTAGGAACTTATAGTTGCCTAACTTTAAATTGTGTTATTTTCTTGATAGGACAAGTACACAAATTATGACCACGAAAATTGCAATGTAAGCACTTGGTTATATAAACCTAAAAAGATTTATCTAAAATGATTTTCTTTTCTTTTTCTAAGCTTTTAATCTTTCTTTTCAAATCAAAATTGACTTTCTTTAAATTGTTAATTCTTAGCTTGGAGTCATTAAAATCATTTTTCAAATCTTTGTTTTCATTCTCCAACACAAGTTTTGATTTCAATAGTAAATCATTTTC
>JBBYHL010008509.1:0-12102 GCA_038381835.1 Adansonia madagascariensis
GCTCCTGCTCATGGCGTGTTCGCTTCGCTTTGAGCCTCAAAGGTTTCTCAGTCTATCGCATTTCGTTGCTCCTAATTCATTTCGTTCTAATTGGGTTTCTCTTCAAGTTGATTAATCGTTTCATTTTCTTTTTTAATTTCTCAGTTTTTACTTATGTTCTAATCCAATTTTGTACTTGATTTTGGTTTCCGCGAATATTCACTCTGAATTTAACTAGGTTTCCAGTAATTTCTGAATTATGAGCACTTTTTTTTTTTTCTTGTTGAAACAATAAATTACTGGTTTTCATGAGTGTGCTTTGATCAAAGGGATATGGGTTTTTACCGATTTTTAGGGATTTCGTATGATTACAAAGCGGTGGACCTGACAAAAGGAGAGCAGTTTACTCCAGGTGAACTCAAAGAAGCGAGTTAGATAGGCCTTATTATACAGTAATATGTAGAGTGAAAATCTAACAAAATTCTGTTCGTGTTGCAGAGTTTGAGAAGTTGAACCCTCTCCATTTCGTTCCCGTTCTAGTTGATGGCGATGTTGTCATCTCTGATTCATATGCAATCTTATTGGTTAGTAGACTTAAATGGAATGTTGATTTGTTGATTTCACTCTAAGCTTAGGAACCACAGGCCCTTATAGCATCTTGACAAAATGCTGATACATCAAAGGGTTCAATTTGCTATGGTTTTCATGTTAGCTTTCTTTTTATTATGGGCTTTATTGATGTTATTGTTTGAGATGGTTTTGCTTAGGTCTCCATTTTTTTCGTTTGAGCTGAAGTTATAGTTAATTTGTTGTTATTCTTGGTTAGTATTTGGAAGAAAAATATCCTCAAAGAACTCTCTTACCAGCTGATCCCCATCGAAAAGCTCTGAATCTTCAGGTAAAATTTCTTGGTAATTGGCTTCTATGTATTGAGATTTGTTGACTTTCTTGTGTTGGTTCATTAACTAGTTTATCATCCACAGATTGCCAGCGTTATCAGCTCTAGCATACAGCCTCTTCATATGCTGTCAACTCTGGTATATTCTGTTGTATATAGATTCATTGGCACTCATGTATTTATACTTTAATCCAATGTGTTACCCTCCTGCATTTTTCTTAGAAATATCTTGAAGAAAAGGTTGGCCCACAAGAGCAACTTTCATTTGCTCAAATTAGCGTAGAAAAAGGTTTCCACGGTAAGCAATTCTGTTTAACTTTTAATGTTTTCGTTTATCTAATTCTTAATATTGTAATGTAGTCCTTGATGGTTAACTTTCATTCATGAATGTGTGGTTGGGTATGAACCCGAGCTCTTGAAGCCATAGTTTCATATTATATACATGCAAAACATCTAATTAAAATCTTGACTTAATACAGCTTGCTTGGTGGTACTTGCATGAACTCTTATACCCTGTTTTGCAGCTCTCGAGAAATTGCTGAAAGATATTGCCGGTAAATATGCTACCGGGGAAGAAGTATACATGGTAAATTTTAGAATTCGTGCTGTCCTCTTCTTTATTTTATTCTGTGCAAATTGATGTAAACTTATGGTGAAAACTTAATTTACCTAGATTATTGCAACAAGGATTTTTTACCATTCTCCAGGAACAGGTTATATAGAAATTCCTTCTCCCGACTACATGTTAAACCTCCACGAAAATTAGTTCATCAAGACAATATTCATTTTTGATGGCCAAAGAAAGAAGACAATAATCATCTTGAGTTAGTCCTTGATGAATTTTTACATGCTACAAATGCTAATTTATATTATCATAAGTTGTTTCTTCTTGTTCTCTCTCTCTCTCTCTCTCTCTCTCGCATTTTTGTCATTTACATGCTACAAATGCTAATTTATATTATCATAAGCTATTTCTTCTTGTTCTTTTTATCTCTCTCTCTCTTTCTCTCTCTCTCTCTCTCTCTTGCAGTTTTTCCAATGTCGTAATACTATTATAAGCTTTTTCTTCTTGTTCTTTTTATACTTTGTGAGATAATGATATTTTTTGGCTTTAGTTTTTAGAGTGTTATTCTTCCCATTCTTTTTATCCCTTTATCGACAATCTGGTTTTATCATTTTCAGGCTGATGTATTTATGGCACCTCAGATTGCTCTGGCTGTACAACGGTTTAAGATTGACATGGTAAAGTAGTCTTTCTTGTTAATCTCCATGTTGATTTTTTTCTTAGATAATGATTTATCGCATTTAAATGCCACTTTTATGCTCCATTAGTGCTCAAAACTTATTCTCCTATAGCTACCCGAGATGGTAACCTCAAGCTTGAAGAAATTTGTCTATGATTGTCCCAAAATAAGTTGTATTGAACTGCTTAACTTTGTATGCTCACTTAATTTGTTGGCGTATACACGTAAAATAACTGTTTATGCTTGTTTATGCAGTCCAAGTACCCTACTTTAAGCAGGGTATACGAATCCCTGAAGGCATTACCAGAATTCCTAGCTTCCTCTCCTGAAAGACAACCTGATGCTATACATTAGTTTTGGTGATAAGTAACAGACAACCACTGCTCATTGCTGAGAAGTGGCTAGCGCCGCATTTGGAACTTGGAAGCAATTAATTTCGTATTAATCTTTGAAGATTTTAGTGTTTCTGCTGTTTGGTTTTTAAAGCCTCTTCTATGAATTTTTTTTTTTTTTTTGAAGTCCTGAGATATGAAAGGTAAATGTGTCTCTATTATCTGAAAATATAAATCAGCTTAGTCCTGAAAAAATAAGCTGCATGATTGATATCACAAGCTTGCTCTATCTCTTTGTTCATGTACTAGTCTAATGCTAGCAATGGAAATATGAATCAACAGGCAATCAGTGCAGTAAATGCTGGAAGGCATTTTTACTGAGAAATCTAATAGTAATAGTACTAGTTTTAAAATATGACTTACGTTTTTATCCATTGATTAGTAGTAATCATTTTAAAAAATTCTTTTAATTCTACTTTTTAAATCTATTTTATAATATATGTTACCTTATTAATTTTACTTAAAATTTTTATTCTTTAATGTTTTAATTTATATGAAAATTTTTTATATACACTAAATTTAAATTTCACGAAATAAAATTAAAAAAATAAAACAATTATTGTAAAAATAAAAATAAATAAATAATAAAATATATATTTTTTTAATTTTGCTAATGAATACCAAACCCAATGTAATTTAAGCAGAACTCGTCGAATTAAAATGAAACGGATGTGTTGACCTACTAGTTTAAAATAAGAATTATCATGACCAAACAAAGCTTTCCTTAAATTATAAGCAGACATTGTCTTCTAACTTTAAGCGGTTTCACTTAACATTTATTTATTTATTTATTTTTGTCTTGTTTGAAAGATATAGTTTGTTAAAGTTGAAAGTACTTGTCTTTTTTCTTAATTCTCAATTAAACCAAAAGTTATTCCTTAATTAAATCCAATTGATTCCTAGTTGTTACTAAGTCGCATTTACACCATTTATTTTAGTCTAAGAGCTGGAAATTTTGAAAAATAAAATAAAATTAAAAAAAAAAAAGTTTACTCTCCCTCTGGTCTTCCGTCGAGCAACATGGATTCGACACCTCACTCCCAACTATTTGAAATCCCATGAGCCCTAAATTGAAAATCCCACTGTCACAGAAATCTAAGGAAAAAAAAAATCTTATATCACTGTCATCGCTGTTTTCTTCTCTACTGTTCTCAACAAGAACACCTGTGATTATTTCATCTTATAAGTCAATCAGACAACCTTAATTTGGACTTATAGTTTTCAAGCAGTTGCTAGCACTGTCAGAAAAAAAAAAAAAAGAAAAGAAAGAAAACGATCATATTTTTTTCTCCGGTTTGTTATTTGTTATCGGAATATTATGCATAGATCTGGAGCAACGATGGCGTGGAACGTGTTCAAGTTTTGTACGGTTCTGAGGGGTCTAGGTTCGATCATGATCCTGTTGGTTTTAGGGGTCGTGGGTGTCACATACTACTCTGTCGTTTTGACCAATTATGGCCCTGCTTTGTACGATGGTGGCCTTGACTCGCTTATTGCTGTTCTTGTCTTGATCTTATTTCATTGTCTGGTAAGCCTCCAAAATTAACCTTTGTTTCTTTTTGGTGGGGTTTTGCTATGTTTTAGATATTGTGTCTCTGGATACCTTCAAATTTAACTTTTTTAATTTCGCTTAAAAGCAGCTCCGTTGAAATTAAATTCAACTAATGCATTTAAAAATTTTAGAATGGTTCTGAATATTCAAGCTCGAGTTTTGTGTTTGATTACTTATTAGTTAATGTGCTCTTTCTGGATATTAAGTTTTCTTCTTCTTCCTCTTTTTTTCTTTTTTTTTTTTTTGGTTATAAATTGTGTAAATTGTCATATTTCTTGCTATTTGATATATGTTGGAGAAGAAAACAAATCTGAAGTGTTATTAAAACACAAGCTTCCTTCTTGGACCCCTTTTACATTTAGTTTCCAACCTTTGATGCTAAAATCATAAATTGGATTTTGGGATCATGATTATTGTAATCGCATTGCTAAAAGAATGTATGTAAATAATGGATGGTTGAAGTATGGTGCAAACTGACTCTAAATGTGGAAACTTTGATGTGATTATGCAGTTGGTTATGCTGTTATGGAGTTACTTTTCCGTTGTTTTGACTGATCCGGGTAGTGTGCCACCTAACTGGAGGCCAGCCGTGGATGAGGAGAGAGGGGAGGCTGACCCGTTGAACGGTTCGGAGTTCAATGATTTGCAGCCAGACCAATCAAATCAAAAAATTCGATATTGTCGGAAGTGCAACCAGCTGAAACCACCTCGCTGCCATCATTGTTCTGTTTGTGAGTTCTTCATATGCCAAATTTCTCCATTCCTTTTTCTTGATCTGCTAATTATATTGTTATTCTTGACGATCAGTTCCATATCAATTTCATTGTTTTAGGTGGGCGATGTGTGCTAAAGATGGACCATCATTGTGTGTGGGTTGTCAATTGTGTCGGTGCACTAAATTACAAGTATTTCCTTCTTTTCTTGGTATGTCTACTTTATTTTTGAATTAGTTTCTTGTACATTTTATGCTTTCTAGGTGTTACTTGCTACGTTGGTCTTAGATTCAAGAAGTTCTATTTTTGAATGAATAAATTGAAGTTGTGGAGTGTTTCTTTCGGCCTTTTGCTCTTGACAGTTTTTCCTCTTTGCATTAATCATAGGAACTTAGGTCAATTCATGAGATGTTGGTGGAGAAATGCCCCTGTTTTCTTGGCATGTATTTGACTATGATTTTAAACCTCAATGCAGTTTTACACATTCCTCGAGACTAGTCTTGTGACTTTGGCCTTATTGCCACCTTTCATAGCATTCTTTAGTGATGGAGAAATTCCTGGAGCTCCTGGCACCCTGGCTACCACTTTTCTGGCCTTTGGTATGGGCTGCTCGGACTGTGTTCGTCTGACTGATTTAAATTTTGTGACTATGTGCTAATGTACACTACTGTTCTCTTGTCACAGTCTTGAATCTGGCGTTTGCATTGAGTGTCTTGGGGTTTTTGATCATGCACATATCTTTGGTGGCTGCTAATACCACAACTATTGAGGTAATATTTTCGTCTTGAATTTTAGTACCATGTCATAATAGTTTATGTTTTTGGCGTTTATTACTATTATTATTTTAGTACCATACCATAATACCACGAGATATGGTCTTTCACATGTCCGATTTTTTTGCCCTTCCCCTTGCCAAAAAGAGGTAGAAAAAAAGTATTCATTTTCAGAAGAACTCAAATTCCATAATACCAAACAGATCAACTGAATATCCCAATGGGAATTTAAGTCCATCTATCAGCCAGATATTTGGTGTTTTCACCCTCTTTAGGATTGGAATGCAGAATACATTGATTTGAATCTTCTGAAAAAAATTTCTTTGATTCTTTTGAACAGGCATATGAGAAGAAAACCACTCCAAAATGGCGTTATGACCTTGGTCGAAAGAAAAATTTTGAACAGGTTAACTGATTTTTACAACGCATTGCTGTTTTCCATTCTTTTTAACGTGCATTTCTCATACAAAACAGCGTTCAAACAATGTTCATTTGATGATTTTCCTGGTCTAATCAATTTATCCCCTTCAGTATTGTGACCGCCTTTTGTCATTTGGGTTATCCAGAAATTGTTCTTAAAATGTTTTGCTCGTAACTTTTTGTCCAACAAGTCCTCACTGCATTCGAAACCCCTTTTTTTGGCCAAAATTTTGAACAATTGTGCTAAATTATTTCTTGGAAGTTTTATTCTGCTCCTGAATGATGGAGTTTGTGATCTTAATGCTCATCACTTTGCTCAAGTTTTGGTTTTTGTCTACAAGCAGGTTTTTGGAACAGACCATCGATACTGGTTCATTCCTGCATATTCAGACGAGGATTTACGACAAATGCCAGCACTTCAGGGTCTTGAATTTCCATCAAAGCCTGATTTTGATTCCCAGGAGTTCTAAAATGTTAAAACTTCCCTCACGGCCGGGAAATTTGGATAAGTTTCATGTAAATTATAGATACGGAAGCCTCCTGCGTTGTTCCCTTGTAGTGAAACAGGTATATTAATTTGCGGCCATTTTCGGCTTCTGACAGTTCACTCCCACGGTCATCTTCGCCTTTAAATTATTAGGGTGTAATCGTTTCAAGGCGGCAACTCGAGTCAAACTCAAGTTCGGGCTCAATTAGAAACTTGGTTTGGGCTCAAAAATGGATTAAAGATAAAATTTAAATTGATCGAGCTCGTTCGAGTATATTTATTTTTTTAGTAAAATAGAGTTCAATTTTTATGTTCGGTTTTAAATTTGATTATTTATGTTTGAAATCAAGTTTGAATTGAAATTTTTATTATTAATTAAAAATACTAAAAGATATATATTAAATATATAAAAAAAACTTAATTAAGTTTACGAGCTTGGCATCAAGATACATATGACGTTGTGATATTAATTTAGTACTTGTAGAGTTGTTGAAGACACTTACTGGAAATATGGAGAATGCATTTGTATCATCTGTTATAATTTTGTCATTATATTTTTAATTTTATGCTTCTCAAATTCTCATTCATAATTGGAAAAATTATATGTTTCGTTCATATTTTTTAATTTTTTTTCCTTTTTTTTTTTTACAGATTATATAAATTTGTCGGAAGTGCTTTGTCTTTGCTAATTGTAGTAAAATTGTTTCATTGAAATCCAGCTAGAAAGCTGAGTAAAGATTGAAACCAAGGGACTATATGCCTAATTTTAGAAATAAAGAAACATAAAGTGTCAATTGCAACCCAAACATTTTAGTCGCTTTCCTTAAACCTTATCTGCGGCATAATCACCCAAATTATTTTATGTAGTACTAAGAATATGTATTAAGAAATTTCTTGTGGATTACCTGAATCAGAATTTCGATTCTCTTTTCATATTTATCGTTTGAATTTCCCAGTTAAGCTAGTTTAATATTAATCTGAAAGAATTAATGTTTCTTTTTAAACAAACGTGATAGCCAGCATTGCAAGTGCCCTATAAGCTGTCATTTGAGCAACTTAAGGTAATTATTCCGTTGATGGTGTTACAAGCCTTTCTAGGGAACAATTAATAAACAGGTCCAAGCTAAAAGAATGCAGTTATGATATATGTCAATCATTTCGTGAGATAACTGCAAATTTGGGCGTGTTCTAAAAGGACGATTTCCTCCAAGAAACTTCATAATATACCATTGAATGTGCAGTTTGTGGTACGATTTCTAAGTGCCAAGCTGATTAATTCCTAAATATCTGCTAAGTTTTGCTTCTAGCGTTTTCCGGTTGCTGTTTATTTATTTATTTTTTGGATAAGTTGGCTTTCATTATCCGAGTAACCAGAAATCTGCTAAATGTACATTGTGTCATTGGCCGAGGCCATTGTGTATCTATTGCAATTTGCTTTACATCAGTTTTCCAATTAATGTTGCTTGAAGCAGTATGTGCAGTTGATTTTGCTAGGATTGAGCATGTACCTTTCCTCGTGCTTTGCAGGGGTCGTTCTTCAATGGAGGTCTTGAATTCAATAGAAGTGATATTTTCATGTTGTAGTGTTTCTTTATGAGGAGCTTGGCGGAATTTGAAGAGGCTTGGAAAGGCAATAGCCTGACAGGGGTTATTCGCATTGCTGGAGTGATGGATTTAGCATGCATGCAAATGCTGGTAAACATTTCTTTAACCAACTTAGAAGGTTTCGGTTCAACTTTCATTGTCTTGCCATCTTGCACCACTTCTTCCATTTATTTTTAATTTATCATGCTGCAAATAATGGATGCCGAATGCCTTTTAGTTTCCATTACCCGTCTCTACCTCTGCAAATAATAGGCGCTCATTAACTGGATTCTTCCTAATAACTTATCTATGCTTTGAGATTTGGTAAACAATATAACTTGACAACCAAGGGCCGAATGAACAATCGTGCAGGTCGTTGAAGCCTCTTTCAGAAATGACAAAAAAACTAAACTAAAACTAAAACTAAAAACAGAAAAGCAGAGCCAGAGACAAGTAAAAACCCTTTGAAGAGTCCCAAAAAATGTAAGGGAGACCACAGAACAGTATAATATCATGGGTAGGCTGTGATTGTCGATGCATATTGCCTGAAGAACAAGGTAATCTTACTTAGATTCTAGTGTTGGTTGTTGGGAGTAAAAATAACAATTAATATGCCTTATTCTAGTGTTTTCTATGTCAACTTGATTGGTCTTGCACATCAAAGTTTTCAATTCAGGAACTATTTTTCTTATTATTAATAGCATTATTTATTCCATTGGCCGGTGAAGCTAAATATTTATGTGGAAATTAACAAAGTAAACTAGAAAACTGTGGTAGTCTTTCAAGATTTACTCTGGACTCTGTTCCCGAAATTCCATTGAAACATTAAAGTTTGATGAAAATGGCATGGAAATTTTCACTGCTTGTTATCAAATAAGAGCATTACATGAATTAAGTTGTGGGCTGGTTTATATTTTTTGTCAAGGCTTGTTTGGGTATTGCCTAACTTACCGTAGGCATTGCTTGACTGCTATGCTTCATTTAAAAATTTATTATTGTGGTTTTATAGGACATTACAGCTAATGTGTGAATATTTTGGGAATGGCGGAAGTAGAAATCAAATTCCAATAGTACTATCTGATTCAGAATTTCTAGAATTTTAGCTACATCCTGGAAGGTCACAAAATTATAAAGAAAGAGCTGGAGCTCACGACTGGTGCGGGGAACTGTTCCCGGGACTTGTTGGCAACATGTGGTAGTCATTGCCTCCAACATGTTCCATCTCTGCTCAATTTATTATTCATTAGTTTTTAGCATGGATCTTGATTTTCAGACAAAATTTAAGTTAATTAGATTCAAGACTGTGGGCTGAAAGTGGTTTTTTGATCTGTGTTAGGCAGGCATACGCTCCCTTCGTTGGCTAAACAATGCAAAAGTTGGTCGATCTCGGACGATTCATACACTGATGCTAAACAGCTGCATTTAATCTACTACTGTTTTGTCTGTTGTTTTTAGCTTACGATGCTTTCTAGGAAATTTCCTGTGCCACTTTATCTCCACTAATGTCAAAGTTTTATCTGTAACCAGTCAACTGTGATCCACAGCAGGTCGGCAAGACAGGACAAGAGGCTGCAACCTGCTCCATACTATACCAGATAACGATGTATCAACGTCCGAGATACTAACATTTTATTCTGTCCCATTTCCTTGTAGGCCATTGGGAATAATAATGGATATTGGAAGTTAATTCAACATACACTGAATAATTGACTAACAAACTGAACTCCTGTTCATGTTTCATCACTAGATTTGAATTTTTGTTCATTTTTCACTTACTAGTGAGTGAAGTTTCTATACTAATCGAGGACAAGGACGTTACCTGGGATTGGTCCAAGATCTAACAATCATATTTTCCTAGTTTAAAAGAAAAAAAAAAGGAAAAAGAAGAAGACATTGCCAGTTGTCATGGCGGAATCTCTTAAATAAGAACCTACCTCAGTTGCTTGCATGCAAATATAATAATCCAATATTCTAATAGTACCAAGGATTATGATGCCGAGGCTCCCCTCATATATAAAACCATTGGCAAAGGTATAGTTATCAAACATACTTTCAACTTCCAAGCAAGAGAACCCTAAGAAAGGAAGGGAAAATTATGGCCTGTTGGTCTGCTGAGAATGCCACCAAAGCTTATCTCCGAGCCTTGAAAATGGTAAGCAAAAGCTACCTAGTTATCCATCCCTCTTGTAATTTCTTTTGTAGTTAGTTTCTCTTCCATTGACCGATTGCCGAATGATGCTATAAGTTTTTTTTCCCCCTCATGTGGTGTATTCTGAATTTCTGATGTATTTTATAGGGAAAAAGAGGCAAAGAACCTGACGTAGCTGAGTTCATATCTGCCATGGCGGCTGGCAACAACGCGCAGCTCATGGTGATGACATGTGCTGGCGTTGTTGGATCCACCGCACTAGCCTTGGTCGCGGCGGCTCGTCAAACGGGTGGCAAAGTGGTGTGCATCTTAAACAGTCTTGATCATTACGTTGCATCCAAACATGCTCTGGGAAATTATGGAGATTCTATAAACTTTGTCATTGGGGATGCCAAGAGGCTTCTAAATGATTACAAAACCGCAGATTTTGTGCTTATTGACTGCAATATCAGTGACCACAAGGAAATATTAGAGGCAGCACAAGGGGGTGCAAAGCATGAGGGAGCCCTCATTGTAGGCTACAATGCCCTTCGTAAGGGACCATTTTGGAACATTCATGAATTTAAGACCCACTTTCTGCCCATTGGAGAAGGCCTGCTGGTGATAAGAAAAGGTGCAACCAGCAAGGCTGATAACGAATTTAACAGCCGAAAAAGAAGCCATTGGGTTGTTAAAATAGATAAATGGACCGGTGAAGAGCATGTTTTTAGGATCACTTCACCACTTCTCAAAGCTTAAGGCAAAGGTTGTTGTCGTTGTTGTTTTTTTTTTTTTTAAATTCTAACCAAATGAAGTTGTAGATAATTATTGGATTATATTGACGAACATGTAACACCCATCTGGCTCTGTATTTTTGCCAGAAAGTTAAATATTACGTGTACGAATTGTCGAATTCCCCTTATCCATCTTTTTTCCTTTTGGACAATCTTATAGTTATGTAATTTACACCCCCATCTTGGGGAAGAAGGGAAGGGCCGAAGGCCCTTATAGGAAAAGGTAAATTGGGGACTCAGTCGGCAGTGCTGTTAGGCCTTTTAAGTTCTGAGTACCTGACCTGATTTCAACCTAGAATAGACCTTTTACCTAACTCAGTAGTATTCTTGGTGACAAGGCCCACAGGGGCAACAATTTCTCTTGGATATGTCTTTTCAATGATGGGGAAAGGAAAAACATTTTATCAGCCCAACAACTGATTAAAAGTAATCGACGACGGATTAATTCAATCAACGCAGCTCCTTTTTCAATTACGAAATATTTAGATTCGGTCTCATTGATGAATTAATACAGTTGATTGATGTTAATCCCGCGTGCAGCCAACAAAAACTTTATAAGTAGCATATCTTCGATTGATTTAAGAGTTTGACACAATCCATCTACCTTCGATTTTCCTTTGAGAAAAAAATATGGTTAAATATTTGTCAATCTGCTTGTCAAAATAATTTCATCCGGCACACTGAATCTATATCTTATATATAAAAAGAATCCTTAATGGGATTCTTGCTTGTCACACGGCAGGCTTATTTTATTTTATATTTTTATTTTTTATTATTTTAAAAGGATTAATTTTAATAAAAATTTATAAATTAATTTAATATTTATATCTAGCTCTCTTGAAAAAATAAAAATTATTTTACTAATTATATTTAACTTTTTTATTTATGTTTAAATTGTTTATCCACATAGTGACTCTTGAATCAATTTAGAATATGTATTTGATCTACTCAAAAAAATTAAAAAATTATTTTACTAATTACTGTTTTAGAATTAAGTTTTTTATTTTTATTTTATTTTGAATGATATATTTAAAAGAATTATTTTATATGTGATCTATGACCGATTTAAGACACATACTTTACTAGCAAAGAAAAAATTTAAACAATTATTTTATTTATTGATATTTTTATTTAATTT
>JBBYHL010008520.1:0-46264 GCA_038381835.1 Adansonia madagascariensis
ATTCTACACTGTCATTTCATCAACCAAAGCCACTGATTTATTTGTTCATAGTTGGTGTACATTTACAAGATTCAAAAAAAAAGGAACAAGAAAGACCACTCTTATAAGCACTTCATTTTTCTAACTATGTTGGTGCTTTTAAGTAGTCTTTGCAACCACTAGTCATTCTTTTTGAACCTTATATTTACAAGACCCTTCATGCTCACTTCATTTAAATGCCATACATTTACCAAACCCTATATTTACAAATTCAAATAGCCCAAAGGTTGTCTCCACGATCATTTTATTGCCTCAAATGCTCTAATGCCTCTATTAACGAGGCGAAAGTTCAGCATCAACATTCGTTCTTGGTCCAAACGAGATTATGCAAGCATCAAGTAGCTTTTAAACTTTCTTTTTGAAGGTAAAGCATGCTTCTATTGAATATCTTCATATTCTCGCATGGTATTCACAATGTTCATTGACGTTATACCATTCGGGATAAAAAGGTTGATATGAAAGAATGTATTTGGGAACAACAAGCTGATGTTGAAGCAATATAAAGTATAGTTCCTTATAGGTTAGTGGGATTGAATCAAATTTATGATTCTTTTGTGATCTTTTCTTGGAATGGTCATTAGAAGGTGATGCTTAGAACTGTAGAGACTTGTAGCATTAAAAGGCAAACTAATTCATACAAGTGCAAAATTAGGTAGGTTTATTTCAATCATTTGCATGGACCAAGGGTTCGGATTTTGATTGATGTTTCACTAAGTCTAGTCTTTGAGTCTTTAACTGCTAAGGGTTGGGTCAAGGGCAATGGTAATCCTTGGGGATCACTCAAAAGATCTTTGACAATTATTGTCAACCTAAATAATTGCTCTTTTATCTCTTGAATCTCCTATCCCATTCATTTGACAACCCTTCCAGAGCACTTACTCGGGCTTCTAATTGATCTCCTAAATTCTGACCTTCTAAATTCGTCAAGGATAAAGGTGATCCTAGACAAGGTTCTTTTTTTAGACCCTCGATCATTTTTATCCCTTTTTTTATCAATTTTTCTATTCCCTGGACTTCATGACCAAATTTTTCTTGAATGGACTCTAACATACTAATTCTTGCCCTAATATTACCATCCATGTCGTGATGCTTGGAAATACAATAAATGGAATAGTTTTAGTATATTGTAAAAAATTATGAATGCATAAGCATATAAAGGCATGAACTTGGACGATGTAAAAAGAAAAAACGTAGAAATGAATTTACAAGTTTCCATGGGAATTGAATGTCAAGCTAAAAAAAACTAAGAAAATCCTTCATAATACAGCAAACAAATATGAAAAGTAAATAAAATGTATCATAGCAACACAACAACATCTATTAATATAAAACAATCAAATTGTAAGAGTAAAAGGTTAAAAGTGTTCCCCCTTGTGTACCTAATTTGGTACCCTATAAAATTAGGTATGGCTCTAAATAGGTGAAGCCCGCTATAGTTCATTACATGAGGATTGAGTTAATCATCTAAAAAGGATCTAGAATTGCTCCCCGAGTTTGAAAAGAACTGAGGAGGTACCCTGATTCTTACCCATAGTGGGTTTATGTCGGAAAAGGTTCAATTTGAGTGGGAGAATCTTCCATGTCCATAAGAAGGCTAACGCCCTGGGCAAACGTAGGAATTTATACCCGATAGGCTTTTCATTGGCCCAGACAGAGGCTAACACCTTAAAAGGCAGAGCTACTTCACCCCCTTCATATTCGTGGAAGATAATCTAATGCATACCATGTGCACATTGTGTGTGGAGGAATAGCTTAGCTTTTATTACTGAAAATTTTCAAATTTGATAAAAAACCCTATCCTAAATTCCCCCAAAAATAATGCTGCAAAGGGGACAAACGTGTCAATAAAAAATATGCACAATATATACCAAAATTTTCGTATAAATCAAAAACAAAATTGAAAATATCAGGAATTATAGTTAAATACTGATTGAAACTAAATTAATCAAAATTTTGTTAACATAATTAATTTTAGGCCTGAGTCTTTAACTTGTCCCCAGCAGAGTTGCCAAGCTATTGCAACGTGACCTAGATACGAATCCCAATCAACCCAACTTAAAAATGGCAAGTGTACCCTTTGTTTCTATACATATCTAGATATCATTATTTTCTTTTATTTGGGGCCAAATCATTATTACTTTTGTTAGCATTCTTTTGTTGTGCCTAGAGACTTAGTTGTCAAGGTGAATCACTCACTTAACTTAACTTTAAACAGTCATTACAAAGTGACCATTTATTTTAAAGTTGCCACCAATCTTAGTTTGGCCAGGTGAGATTGGACAGGTACTGAAGTTTGCATATCAAGGGTTAAGAAACCCATTAAAACAAACTCCAAGCTCTGCCTCATATCAGAGATCGCTTAAAAGGGCTCAGGATTCGGTTACAATCATAAGTAAGGATCAATCTTTTCATAATGCCCGATAATTGGTACCTTATAATCACGTGTTAGGTTAAATTTTGATATTTATTTGGTTTCAATATTTGATATTTAATTATAATTCTCATAATATTTTATTAAAAAAATATTTTTTTGAGAAAGTCAAGTTTTAATGTTTTTGTAAATCAAAATTTCTTTTGCACCCTTTCGGAGAACCAAGAAAACATGGAGATTTTTATCATTATCTATCTTACCCAATTGGAGAACCTATGGAATACGAAAGGTTTTATTTTTACAAAAATTAAAAAATCTTGACTTTCATTTTGAAAAGGATATCTTGTTGTTAAAATAATCAGTAGAACCCCTCGCATATTCTGGTAGAAATTTCACGTATTATTTTAACATAGAAGACATTGCCTTAATTTATAAAAAAATATTTGATTTTGTTAAAATATTAACAAAATAATCTATCACTCGGAAATGGTCTAAAATAAGGAACCTAATCCTAATGCGTACTTCTGACATAAAAGTATCCCTGTAATCAAATAGGACTTGGTTCTAATGCAAAATTATGAAGTACACCTAAGTTTACCTTTAACGTAAAAGTATCCCAATTATCCTAAAGACTCGAAAATGATAATAAAAGTGTGAACCTATCCTAAATATGCACCTTTGCCCTAAAAGCATGCTGGTGAACACCTAAGACTTAGCTTATGGAAAATTACCAAAATGCCCTAGGGTATACATTCGACATAAAAGTATCCTAGTTATCCTAAACGGCACAAAAATGATAAAAAAATGATGAATCTATCCTAAATATGCACCTTTGCCCTAAAGGCATCTCGGTGAATACCTAAGACTCAGCTCAAAAAATTACCAAAATACCCTTAAAGTATACCTTCGACATAAAAGTATCCCGATCATCCTAAAAGGCACTTCAATGATAAAAAATGATGAATCTATCTTAAATGTACACCTTCAACGTAAAAGCATCCGGGTTACTATCTAGGACTCGATTTTAGAGAAAAGTACCAAATTACCCCTAGGGTGTACTTTTGACATAGAAGTATCCTAGTAACCTAAAAGGTAGGATGACATCATGAACAAACTAACCTACTCTTACTATATGCCTTTGACATAAAATAATCCCGGTGATCACATAGGACTTCATTCTAAAAAAATTATTAAAATACTCCTAAGGTCTACCTTTAACCTATAAGTATCTCAGTAACCTAGAGGACTCAAAAATGATATGACATAACTATTATACACTCCATAGGTAACTTAAAGATAAAAAATGACCTAAAATGCAAAAATTGCTAACAGGTCCGTAGTCTTTAAAAATTGCATTTCGTACCCTAACGAAAAATTAAGAAAATACAACAACTTTTAATAATTTCTACACCCCTGCGAAAAGACCATAGGAATGTTAGAAACATTTTTAAAATGTCAAAAAATATCATAGTAGACCTAAAATGCAAAGTTTTCTAAATTATCCTTAATATTCTCTAATTTGCAATTTAGTTCATATACAAGATAAAATCATAATTAAACACAAAGTTGATCACAATAGATTATGGAAATCATACCAAAGATCATAATTTCAACTCGGCCAAGTACCTCTAGCCTTAGAACAAAACTTTACAATTTTGCAAATAAACCCTTAAACTTTTTAGAATTACAAAATAGCCATAAAATGGTGAAAAATGCATAAAACATATTCATACATATCAAAATAAACATGAAAACACTTTCACAAGTATACACAAGCAATCAGCCAAGTTTGGATGGCCTTGAAACAAAATATTTTCATTTTTACAATTTAGCCCCTACATAATAAAAAAATCATAAATCAACACAAAACATATAATCAAAAATCACAAAAACCACACCAAAAATCATGCAAATGATTTGGCCAAACACCTATGGCTACAAAACAAATTTTTTACATTTTACAAATTAGCCACTAGACTCTTTAAAATTATAAAATGGGCCCAAAATAGTATAAAATCTATTAAACACATCCAAATATATTAAACTAACCATACAAAACACTTCTAAAGTTGTCTACAAGGTTTGCCCAAGCTTAAATGGCCAAAGAAAAAGTTTTAATTTTTTTTGCAATTTAATCCCTATATTTTCTATAATTACAAAATAAGACAAACAAAATAAAAAGACCATAAATTCATCAAAATCAGCCCCTAAATAATTCTGCTAGCATGATATTTCAAGAAAAAATAATTTTTTCATCACATATTTTCGTAAATATTAGTATACATACAAGTTGCAATTTTTACCAAGCATAAAGAAACATAAAAACATAAAAAAAATAATGAATAAATATATGTAAAACAACTTGAAAATATTAAAGAAAATTATATAAACCTATATACATGAAAAATAACAATATATATCAACAAACACGAATAATCTCAAAGAAAATCAAATTATTTCTAATAAAAATTAACTAAAGCCACAAAATCAAGAAATTTAATCATAGCCATCATACTTGGCCTTTCAAAATGAATAAAAATTAACAAGCAAAAGTATTCATTTGGCCTCAAACAAGAAATAAACAAAAATTAAGAATTTACAAGAATTTTACCTTGAAAATTGTTGAAAACCTATGTATTTTTAGTATTTTTTCCTTGTTTTTGATTTTTCTTCTTTTTATGGAAATTGCTAAAGCCCCTTAAAATGAAATACCAATCCCCCTTATATAGAAAATGGAGGTCAGCCAAGGCTTCCAAGAAAAAGCCTTGGTTGAATGGTTCTCCATCGTTCTCCCATCGTTTTTTTTTATTTTTTTCATTTAATATTAATTTGATTTGATGTTAATTGATTTTGATTTGATTTAAATTAATTGCTTTTATCATTTAGTAGATTATGTCATGCATGACATCACCAAAGTGTAGATAAATTTGTAAGATATTTATATAATCTGTAAAATAATACCGTAAAAACTAATTAGAATGATTAAATTGTATAAATAAAAAAATATGCATTTAAAAAAATTCATATGATTAATTTAATTTGATCAAATAATGAAAACAATTTTTATGTACAATAGAAAAACATTAAAAATAGCAAATTCAAAAAATTTTACAAGCAAAAAACCTTTATCAGAAAAAATTGCTATATATAAAAAATACAAAATTCATAAAATAATGTGAATATTGAAAAAATAATTTAATATAAATTAAACAACAATATTTGAAGAATTGTAAAAATTAGAAACTAAGAAAAATCCTAGCGAAAACTTTTATGAATAGAAAACTCGGTATCTCGATAATAGAAAAAAATTCTAAACCTCATAAAATAAAATAAATTTTTCAAAACTGATTTAAGATTAATTAAAAAAATAATATTTAAAGAATTTTAAAATATATAAACTTAGAAAAATCCTTTTGAAAAACTCACAGATTAGAAAACTTCTTATTTTGGGAATGAAGAAAATTATGGAAGAAAATGAAAAACTCATAAAATAAAATAATTTTTGAAAAATTGATTTAATATGAATTTAATAAAGATATTTAAACAATTTTAAAAATGATAAACTCAAAAAAATCCCTTCGAAAAAAATATGGAGTAAAAAACTTCGTATTTTAAAAATGGGAAGAAAATATAAAACTTATAAAATAAAATGAATTTTGAAAAATTGATTTAATAGTAATTAAATGTGAATTTTTGAAGAATTTTGATGTTTAAAACTTGAGAGGATTTCACCAAAAATTTTACAGATAAAGAAATGCTCATATTTTAAAACCAGAAAAATTTCAAAAATATGTTCAAATTTTATAAAAATGAATTTTATCCATCACCGTAATCAAAATATTAGTTTATCAAATGAAGACGAAAATATGAAATCTGAAGTAATTTATACCCAAAAAATTTTACGAATATAATACTCACGATACTGTAAAAAATTCAAAATTAATTATAAAAATGGACAAGTTGACACCTTGTGGTGTAAAATGCCAATACAAATTTTTTCTTGATTATTTCTAATTTTTTAGAGCGCATATGGCATAAATTCCATATAGTATCTATAAAAATATACGATGGTCAACTTCCCAATTTTAACAAAAAATTTTAAAAATTCTTAAAAATGGGACATTTGACTATGATAATAGCTACAGAAACAAATTTCAAAAATTTAAAAGTGTAAAGTTAAAAGCTAATTATTTTACCTTGAATTCATATTTTTTATCCGAGATTTACTCTGTATGACCCTTGAAATGGCGCTAATTTTGTCACATACATCTGTGGTCATTTAAGCACATTTAAATAAGTCTTGACAATGTACATTCCCTTTGAAAAAAATTTACCTCTAGTGGAAAAGTGCCTAATTTTATATCTCAAATATTTTTGGACTGACAAGGAAAGGGGCCAAACAAAATTAGGTGTCTACAGCATCCAACCACTTGATAATCTCTTTCTAAACCATATCTTTCATGATTGGATTAGGTCAGCATTGATACTCTATGGTGTCCTTATGAGTATCTTCAAGGAGGATCTTATGCACGTAAATTGATGGACTAATCCCTTTGATATCAATAATTGACCAGCCCAATGCTCTTATATGCTCTCTAAGTACTCTAAGCAATCTATCTTCCTATTCATCAGTAAGATAAGATGAGATAGTAATAGGCAAAGTAGAATTGTTGCCAAGAAAAGCATACCTCAAATATGAAAAGAATTGTTTAAGCTCTAGGAAAGGTGGCTCTTCAATGGATGGTTTAACTAGCACATCAGATAAAGGTCCTAGAGTCTCTAATTTAGAATTAGATCTAGTTGAATATGGCAAATTAAGCAATTTAAAAACTCCATAAACTCTTCATCATCCCTTTCAAAAGTGGATACCAGTGTTACTTCCAAAGGATCAACAAGATAACTCTCTATAAAAACTTTATTTGTTGCACTATTTACCATATTTACTACAAAACACTTATTAGATTCGCTAAGGAATTTCATAGCTTTAAAAGCATTAAATGTTATCTCTTAATCTTAAACTCCCATGGTAGGTTTGCCTTTTTGTACATTAATGAAAGCTATATTGGTTGCTAGAAAAGGTCTCCCTGAAATGATGGGTGTTTCACAATCTTTTTCCATGTCAAGAATTATGAAATCAACTGGGAAAATAAATTTGTCAATTTTTAACAAACATCTTCAATGATGCCTCTTAGATATGTGTAAGATTTGTTTGCCAATTGTAAAGTGATTGTAGTGGGTTTTACCTACCCCAAACTTAGATTCTTGTAAATGGAAAGAGGCATCAAATTGATGCTTGCACCAAGATCACATAATGCTCTCCCAAAGAATTCCCAATAATGCATGGAATAGTAAAACTTTCTAGATCTTTGAGTTTGGGTGAAAGTTTCTTTTGCAATATAGCACTACACTCTTCAATAAGTGTGATGTCTTACATTGACCCTATTTCCTCTTTTTTGACAAGATATCTTTCATGAACTTGACATAGCTGGGCACTTGTTTCAAGGCTTCAGCAAAAGGAGTATTAATGTAAAGTCTTTTAAATACCTTAAGAAACTTTTGGAATTAATTTTCAAGTTTCTGCTTCTAAAAATGTTGAGGAAAATGTGGTGGGATAATAGTAAGGTTGTTGCTGTTCGATCTTATCGGCCTCTTTTTTACCCAATTCTTTATCTTTGAAATAATCTAGTTTCTTTTCTTGATTCTTAATCTTTCTACCATTCCTTAATGTGATGGCCTTGCAATACTCTTTTTTATCTCTTCTCAAATTAGGTTTAATGCTACTTGGAAGCATTCCTAAAGGACGATTATTGATGGATGATGCGATCTACCCAACTTGTGTCTCAGGATTCTTAAAAGATGCTGCTAAAGTTTGAATGATAGTCTCTTAACTTTCAATTTTTGCCCATATCTCTATAAACTTATCTTCTATTGATGGCTTTTTTTCTTGAACTAAAACTTGGGCATGGTTAGAGATCTAAGCTTGCTAAAAAAATCCATGCAGGAATGCTTGCCTATTTGTAGCTGAAGGTTTATGGTTGTTATTCCAAGAAAAGTTTGTATGATTATGCCAACCCGAATTATAAGTATTTGAATAAGGTTTATTCTGGTACCTATTATAATTTTTTCCATAGTTAACTGATTTTGCATAGTTGGAGCAATGATTAGTACAATGTCTATCCCTACATAATTCACAAACCATAAAAGAACTTAAAACTAAATGTACACTTATAGCATCCAATTTCCTTGTGTTGTGCAAGTTGTGCATGAAATGAAGTGATGGTGTCTGTTTCATGGATACCTGCAACTTTTTTTGGCAAACGTTTCTTAGTGGACCATTCATCATTATTAAAAGCCATCTCTTTAAGTAACTCATAAGCTTTATTCGATGATCTTGCCATAAATGAACTACCTACTGTAGCATCAATAATAGTTCTTATTTAACCCATTATTCCATTGTAAAAAGTTTAAACTTGATGCCATTTCTTCATTATTAAAAGCCATCTCTTAAAGTAACTCTTAAGCTTTATTTGGTGATCTCTCCATAAATGAACCACCTACTATAGCATCAATAATAGTTCTTATTTTAACCATCATTCCATTGTAAAAAGTTTGAACTTGAAACCATTTAGGAAGACCATGATAAGGACATTTCCAAAAGCAAATCCTTGAATCTTTCCTAAGCTTTGTAAAATGATTCTGAGTCATATTACGTAAAAAAAGTGATGCTATTCCTTAACTTTGCTATTTTGGCTAGAAAGAAATATTTGGCAAGAAACTTTTAAGTCAAGTCATCCTAGGTAGTGATACAGCCAGCTGAAAATGAATTCAACCAATTCTTTGCCTTATCCCAAAGTGAAAAAGGAAATAGTCTCAATTTGACGGCATCATCTAAAAGTCTATTGTGTTTGAAAGTATCCCATATTTCTAAAAGGTTCACAATGTGAGCATTAGGATCTTCACTGCATAGACCACCAAATTGAACTGATATCTTAATCATCTGAATGATAGCTAGCTTTATCTCAAAGTTGTTGACTTGAATGGTAGGCCTTTGATACTAGAATGAATGTTTCGTGCAAGAGGGACAATAAATTCCCGTAGAACTTTGTATCTTCTTCTTCGGCCATTGTATTGTTTTGAATCAAAGCTTGTAAATTTTTCTTTCAACATCGATGAAAAGTTTCTTTCAGGTTTTGAAACAAAGAGAACAAGTTCCAAGTTTCTCACTCTTCGCATATAATAGCAAAAAGTACCTAAAAATAAAATAAAAAGAAAGTTTGAAGTAAGATTAAATTTACTTGGTATTAATTTTAGCAAAAAAATTTAGTAGAAACAATTCCTCAGCAATGGCACCAAAAACTTGTTGTCAGATTTCCATCACGCAAGTGCACGTTTCATAACAAATAATATAGTGATGAATATAGTATTGTTCGTATGAGAAATCGTACTAAATCTACTAAGTACTAAAATTAAAACAATTTAATCCTTTTCAAACAAATAACTAAAAGACCACTAATTAAAATTAAAATTAAAGTAAAGTTAACTAAATTAAATTTAACTAAATAGCAAGGAAATTTAAATAAGGTTTACTTAATCAATGATAAAAACCTATGGTTACAGTTTTCCTCAACACTTCATTTGATTTATTTTACCCTTTTAACTTGACTAATGATAATGAGTTGTTAACCTAGAGTTTTAATTTATTTATAAGTATCTTCCAATGGTCTTATAAAACTATCTCTTTTAACCAATTTACTATATTCCTATGCAAATTGAATTAAAAGAAACTCATTAAGCTTAGACTCTAATTTGGTTACTTATGGCATGCTCGTATGTTTCTATCTAACATGCAGATCAATTCATTCCAATAAATGAATATGAAACATATGTCATTCAATCTAAGCCTAAACGCAAAATTCCCTTTTCCAAGTTTATTACGGTTACCAAATCAATCTAACTGGTGGCCAATCAATTAAAAGCATTAAGAATAAGATTGAACAAATAACTCAATTATTATTAAATCAAAAAAATAATCCAAACTAAATGTTGAGTTCTATTGTAATCCTAAAAAAATAAATTTAGCTCATATTGATTAAATAAAACACAAAATAATGAAGTTTCATTATCACAAATATTACAATAAACATAAAAAGATTAGGGGAAAAGAGAAAACTAAGAGTTGTTAAGTCTCAGTCTTCAATTTCTTTAATCTTTCTCTTATTGCAAAATTTTGACAACTTCTCTTGTTAAAAATAATAGCTGTAAAGTATCTAGGGATGATCCAACATCTAATCTTAAGAATCTTATTTATAGGCAAAACCCTAAAGTGGAAAGACTTGTTCTGCAAGTAACTTGAGCATATATTTTTGGAAATGGCCTACTTGGAACCACCTTGCTTGATAGAGTCCATTTTTTTTTTCATTAAGTTGTTGTACTTTTGGAAACTCTTTTGGATTTTGACTTACAAAAATATGAAAAGTATTTAAATAACTAAGTAATTAAAATATAAGAAAAGTAAATAATACTAAGTTAAAAAATACTAAAAATAAATAAAATTTAAATAAAATAATACTAAATTAAAAACCACTAAATATAAATGAAATTTAAATAAAAATCTTTAAGACCTAGCTAATTTAATATGCATAATAAGACTAAATAACTTTATTTGATAGAGTTATTAACTATTAGGCTAAAAGGTTGTTGGCATTGTAATTTTAAATTTTAAAATGTGAATTTGTATGTTGAAAATTTGTAATATTTTGATTATATTTAAATACAACAATATTCAAATGAAGAAGAAAAAGGAGAAAGGGTTCCAAGTAGATATATGTTTACCAACATAAGTATGTTAGTAATAATTTCTTTATTTTTAATTAAATTTGACTTTGTTGCATTAATAAAGCAAGTTTACTCCAATATGGGTCGTGACAATTTTTCATTTCCAATAAATGCATCATGATCTCATCTTTTCCATGTTTATCAATCATCAACATATATTATCAAAATATTTATGTCCATTATTTTCTTTTTTTGGATAATTGGGGTACCAAGTTTGATCCTTGATCAATGGATCTAAAAGTCTAGCATTCTACTAATAGACCACACATCTGTTAACACTATTTGCTTTATCATTTTCCTAATTACTTAATATTAATGCCTTTTGAATTTATGCATTATAACTTAAAATAGACATTGTATTATAATTAAATAAGAGTTCTTTATATCTTTAATTTTTCTATGTTTTCTTGATTTTTATATTAAATTTTAGGAAAAAGTATTATAACCCCCCAAGGTTTGCTAAAAATTCCACATATCCCATTGTTTGAATAGTACTTTTTTCCCCTTGAAAAAGTATCAATGTTAAGCACCCTTTAAAAAATTAACATGTTACCAAAAATGCCCTTCTATAGCTATCTTTTCAAAAATTGCTAACTTGTATCCATCCAATAAAATTATAATGAAAGAAAATCCAAATATTTGAAGAACTCTGGGATTGTAAAAATCTATTTCTCTTAATATTTATTCTCACACCAAACATAAAATTGGGATTGTCACCACGTGCTTACCTTTAAAACTTTAGACGATCTGAAAAGCATGGCACACTTGACATAAAAATGAATGATCGTTAATCAAGGTTAAGCCTTTGAGTTATCTCTTGATCGAGATTTGGATTAGGCATAGTGATATGAAGAGGAAAGAGACCATCGGGTGAATCACTTATCCAACTAGTCTTGGATGGCCACTATGAAGTGGCCATAAACTTGGAGTTATCACTAATTATTTCAGGCTAGGTAGAATTAGATGCCTATTGAAAATAATTCTGAGTTACAAAACTCAAAACATCAGTTTCAAGGCTAACTTAAAAATCTAAATATTTTCAAAAATGCTCTTCTATAGCTATCTTTTCAAAAATGGCTAACTTGTATCCATACAAAAAAAAATTATAACGAATGATAATCCAAATATTTAAAGAACTTTTGGGATTGTAAAAATCCATTTCTCTTACTATTTATTCTCATACCAAACATAAAATTGGGACTGTCGCCACGTACTTGCCTTTAAAACTTTAGAGGTCTGAAAGGCATAGCACACTTGACTTAAAAATGAATGATGGTAAATAATGGTCAAGCCTTTGAGTTACCTCTTGATCTAAATTTGGATTAGGCATAGTGATATGAAGAGAAGAGAGACCGCCAGGCGAATCGCTCACCCAACTAGTCTTAGATGGCCACCACGAAGTGGCCAGAAACTTGGAGTTGCTACTAATTATTTTAGGCTAGGCAGGATCAGATGCCTATTGAAAATAATATTCTAAGTTACAAAACTCGAAAGATCAGTTTCAAGGTCTACAAAGTCCAGAGATTCGTTGGTTGGGTTCAGGAGTTGGTTAAGGAATAGGGAAAGATTAGCACCCCCATGACGCCCGAAATCGATACCTAGTAACTATGTCTTGCTTTGGTCTTGGTTAAATCGATTCTATTTACTCATTATTTAGATATAATCTCCTTTAATGCATGAAGTTTTGTAAATTGTAGATCTATATTTTTTTAAAAAAAAATTAGATCACCTATATGCTTTGGAGGTGTTAGGAACATAGGGATTTTTTTTATGAAAATAAAGTCTGGATTGGATTTGAAAATTTGGATGTCCCATATTAGGTACTGGAGAGATACCAACACAGAACATTGCCTTCTAAATTTTGTTGGAAAACAAATTTTAAATAGTATGCATGATAATCACTACAAAAAAGAAATGTGTTGTGAGACAAAAAAAGAATATAATAATATCATAAGCAAACAATCACAGATAGAAGAATGTAAAAAAGAGGGACGATAAGAATATGTCTCATAATTGTCTTTGATCACTGAAGAATAATTGGGATGACAATTCAGAGATAGGTTTGGATTCAGTGGTAATTTCTAAGACAAAAGAAGATTTTAATCGAAATAATCCAGGCATACAAAAGAGAGAATATTTGGATTTTTTGAGGTACAAGTGGGGTTAGACTTTCCCTAAAGATAAAATTATGAAAATATTTAGGAATAAAGAGAAATTTTAAGTTTTTTTAATGAAAATTAAGGTTGGAGTATCCCCTCAGAGTAGTGGGGTTGGAGCATACCCAAAGACAAAAATTTTTGATGTTTTAAAAGAAATGTTCTTCTTTTTTTTTAAAAAAAAAGGATTATAGAAATAAAAAATTGTAGGTTTGTATAAAATATTTTTTTCTTAAGCTTTAGTCTGAGTCTAAAGGGTTTGTGTTGTAGGGGAACCCATTGGATACATTTTGAGACATTCAAATGTCTTTATGAAGGAGATTCAAAAATTAGGTTAAAAATAGGGGACAACATCATGTCATCTCCTTTCCTGAATTTATTTCAAGTATATTCGAAGGCTTTAGGTGGTGAATGAGGTACGTTTGGAAAGATGACTTAATAAGGTTTAATGTAAAAATATTCCAAAAATCCTAAAAAATCATCTTAGGTAGAATTAATTTTTGAAATAAGGTCTGTCTCAATATTGGCAGCATGTACAAAGAAAAAGGGTAATGGATTTCGAAAGATCATTTCGAGATTATCCAAAATTGTGTGATTGTGAATAATACCTTTCCAAATAGGGAATTTCATAAAGTTTTTAGGAAAAATATTTAAAAATTTTAGAAAAACCATCTAATGGGCGAAAATAGCCCAAATAGAGTATCATGCATTGGTTCTAAAGATTCCATATAGCAGAAGTTTGAAAAATCATAACTCCCTCATCCTAGATGATCTAAGGGTGAACAAGACATTGTTGTAAAGGTATTTCGATAACCTTTAAGAAAAAAATAAAAAATATAGGCAAATCATTTGTGGTTCAAAAATAATTTTTTATATTGAGACTACAATGCTACCAGAGCAAAAATAGAAAATTATTTGATTTTTCGAGTTTCATAGGGGTCAAATTCGAATTATGGATATTTAAACATCCACGAAATAAGGGAAAGAATGACACGGGCATCACAAGTTCATTCCACAATCTCGAAGTGGTTTAGGGCAATGAAACAACCTATTGACCATACTATGACGGTGTTAAACTTAAGATCAAGGCTTAGTATATTTTTTGACCAAAACGCGTCATTTTTGCTTGAAAAATAGCATCTTTAAACTTGTGTCACCATGAATCTAGAGTTGAAATATTTGGTTTGCACCGAAGTTCAAAAGACCAGTTTTATGAAAACATTAAATCCATGCTATTCTTCATCTATTGGAGGTAGCATGAACTTAACTTGGGAATTTTTCTAAAAATCAATTTTTTCAGGAAACAAGCAAGCATATTTGATAAGGATGTTATGAACAAAATATAGCACACACAAAGATGAACATGGACTAAACATGTAAACACACAAAGATGATGTTTTGACATGGAAATGGGAGATAAAAATACAAAAAGATGGCAAATAATGTGCATGGAAATGATATGAACATAAAAATGCACGCTAGAGTTGTCAGAACACCATTTTCATGTCATGAGACTCTTTAAAATATAAGAAAAGCATGGACATACATAAGGCATGTTAAGGTGAACATTCAAATATGAGATGAATATGTGAATATAAAAAAAACATGACAAGAAATGCATGAATTGAGGTGCGATAATGATGAAAATGAATCATGGCATATTTGCATATCCAAATAGCATTAAGGTATCAAGAGGGTCTTCAAGATCCTAAGACTACCACAACCAAGCCAATAATAATGCACGAGAGTCATAGAATGGTCATGGCAGCATCAAAGGCTTACTAAAATGGTGTAAATGACAAAAACAAAAAATGTATGGAAAAAAGTAGAAAATATACTGAAAAAGCTTAAACTTATTCTTTGTTCCTAAAGCAATGACTTTAAGCCCATATCCTTCCCCTTTTCTGCTATTATTTAGCAAGAAAATGATAAAAGGAAAAAGAAAAAGCTTTCTGGTAATATGGTGGCTGATGAGATGTTTTAAGGGTGAAAATGTGTGAAATGATGAGTTTTTAGAGGTTTTCTGGTGGTGGTTTGGGAGAGCTACGGGAATGGAAGAAGGTTGAGGGTGAAAGGTAATGGAATAGTGTTTTCAAGAAAATTTTGAGGCTAGAAATTGTTAGAGCATTATTAGGATTGGATAAAGCCTCTTCTGAGGTTGCTAAAGAGCTCTTTTTTTTCCAAAAAATAGCTCAATATTTTTTATTTATTTTTTAAATGGCTGGAAGTCTTCTTTTATTTAATGCTTAACCAATGCTTTTAGGAGACAAAGCAAGGGCATTTTTTATCTTTTCTCTTGCACTAAGGGACATCTCCAGGTACCATGCTCAGCTGGTTTTCTTTTTATTGGTTCTACCATGTTGAGAAGGGGCAAAAAGGCTATAATAGCCTCCATGTTGAAGATATGCCTAACATGCCTTCTTACAACCATATATCTTATGAAAGTAACCCTCGCCATTGGTTGTTTGGGCTCCAAAAATCTATTTACATTTGATCATAGGCCTAAGGTCTAGGTTAGTGCTGATTTATGATGGTTTCTTAGTGCAAAAAACATATTTGAATTAGATTTTCAAAGGTTGAAAAATGGCCTGAATTGGGCAAAAATACCTTGGTGTATCGATATAAAACATATTGTATAGATACACATAGCAATTTTTACCCATCAGTATCAATACAATGAGATGTGTATCGAGACTAATAGCAAAAAGTGTTCCAATCTTGAGACTTAGAGGCCTATATCAATGTTTCATGGAATTGTATAGATAGTCATGCTTATGTCTATACATTTTGCCAAAAATCACAACTTCAGCTACTGTCATGGTCTGTATCGATACAAACATGCTAGGCATCGATGCCCTACCTTAGGTATCGATAGCAAACCCTCTTGTTTTGATACTACATGTGAGAATTTAAGTTTTTGGTGACGTAAAGGGCTCGTATCAATACTTATGCACCAATATAACTTGCACGTACCTGTGGCTTTTCGATTTACCTCAACTTAGTCATAAATAGTGGGAAATCGATCTGTACACTCATCTGAATAACTTCAATGACTCCATGAAAAATGGCCTTTGATGCCTCATTTTACATTTTCTTTAATATGACAAATAGGCATTTTAGACCTTCATAAAAAAACCTTTTGCCTAGCGCCATTCACTTAATAGTGCCTAGTGACACGATAACTGACAATTGCCCCTTGGTTTTTATTTTTTATTTTCTAGTTCTATCATCTTTTAATTAAGTTTTGGGATGCCAAAAGTTGCTCGGACAAAATGGGATGTCTATAGTTGCCCCTCTTTGCCCCTTGCTAAGTGTTAAGAACAAGACAAAGACAAATAGACACCATTTTGTTTAGGTAGGATGATGGTTCCATGTGCTTGCAAAAAAATAAAGAGCTATTTAGTATTAAGTAGAGAAAGGCTAAATATATCTGCATGAAAGAAATTTTGATGAGTTTTGCAGGGTTTGGCCTCCCTACTAGGTTTGTTTTTGGTTTAACCTTAAAGAGATGCACCAGCTTGTGTGGGCTTTGATGTAGATTAACATGGTGCCACTAGCTTCTATGGGCTTTGACTCGATAAGCGTCCAGCTCTTTATGGACTAAGGTAGATAGGTGTAACCAGCTTGTGTGGGCTTTGTGTTAAGTAAGGAAAAGCATTTAGCTCTTTGTGGACTAAAGTAAACAAATGCCACTAGCTTGTGTAGGCTTTGGGGGTAGGTAAGAAAAGGCAACCTGCTCTTTAAGGACTAGAAAAAAAATAAGTTTGGATACTTCTCTTAGATGAATTTTAGTGGGCTCGTAAGGCCAAAGATACTTACTTGAAGCTTTTCGAGGTTTTTTGAAAATGAAAAATTATACCTTAAGTTTCCTACCGATTTAACTTTTATATATAGGACCTAGTACTTGTAGGATGTTAAATGTTGCATAATGCATGGGAATGCAAGTGCCTAACCAAATGATGCAAGGATAATGACTTTAAAAGCCTAATCCTGTCGTTAATTCTAGCCTTCTTCAGTGTTTGCTCTTTCATAAGATTAGTGAAGTGGCCTTTTGCCTTGGGGTTTATCAATCTTACTTTAGATTTCCAAAGGCTTTGAATGTAAAAGCCATCTTTTGAAAGTATAAGAGGTTTATGAATGAAGAGGGACAGACTTGAGTTTAGATGACTCATGCATGGCATCTTTTATTGCATTGAATTTGGTAAGTATAAAGGATTCTCCTTTGCTAATTATGATTCAAAAGGTGTCTTTGGTGGTCTAGTCGGACTGTTTTATATTATAGTTAAGGATAACAATTTAAAAAGAACTTTGGCCCCTTATCTTTAGGCCAGAGTTTGCTGAAAAAAGGTTTTGAGCATATTTTCAGGATTTGAAGTCTTAAGACCAAACTATTGTGGCCCTAAGAGTTTATTTTTAGTCTTTAGACATGAACCAAAAATTCCTCCAAAGTTCTATCTTTTCAAGTAATCCTAGGAAATCTTATTATCAGTTTTGTCCATTTATCAAGTATTATCAAATAAATGATAAACATGATGCAACATAGAATGCAATGTTACAAAAAATTTAATGATAAATAAAGTAATTATATTTAATTAAAATAAAAAGAGTACAAGTTATGATAGACTTTTGAGATTTTGAAAGATTTTAAAATAAAAAAGAAAGAAAAGTGGTTTTCCTAGTCAATTAGCCCCTGATGCTGATGACATAAATCCTCCACTGAATGCTTTTGGAGATTTCTCTCAAGCAATTAATCCTTGTGGTGTTGGTTGAGTTGCAAGAAAATTCCTCAAATCACTTTATAGTGGGATAGAGGCCTTAAAGTTAGGTAGTTTCCATTTTTGGGTATAGGTATGAATGAGATTTGTTGGGGTTGGTTAGTATAGAACAAGTGGATTAGGTTATGATTTGGCATCTTGATCAGGGTTATGAATGTGGTGGTTTTGGGCTGGTGATGTTTTGGGCTTGAAAAACAATCTGGTCACTTAAGCAGCCCTTCTGGGTTTTCAACTTAAGCTGGTTCTCTTTTTTTTTAGAGAGTGGAAAGAGAAAGAGAAATAGGATACCCTTTTACGTTTTATCCTAAAATTCTTTCATGCATAGTATTTCTTAACAGAATTAGAGTTCATAAGGTTGGGTTGGTCACTGCCGTTTATCTCGATTAAGATTAAGGTTCTTTTAGAAAATACACATTTTACCATGTACAACCCTTCCTAATTTAGGGTCTATTTTTCTCGAGCATCTTTATAGATCGGTAGAATTTGTTTGAGCACCAAGTTGCTTTCTTGGAACTGATAAGGATCGACCTTGTTGTCATAGGCTCTCATCATGTGCTTGTGATATATTTGCCCATGACAAATTGCTTTTATTCTTTTTTCTTTGATGAGATTAAGCTGCTCATATTGGTTTTTAACCTATTCAACCTCTTTAAGTTACGATTCCATTAAAACTATGAGTGAAGAAACTTCAACCTCGATAGGTAGGATGGCCTCCATGCCATGGACCTGGGAGAATGAGGTAGCACCCATGGAAGTTCATACTGCCATGCAATAAGCATGTAAAGCAAAAGGCAACTTTTCATGCCAATCTTTGTGTGTCTCAACCATTTTTTCAACTATCTTCTTGATATTCTTGTTGATTGCTTTAACTGCAGCATTCATTTTCAGACAGTATGGGATAGAGTTTCGATGTTGAATCTTGAACTAAAAGTAGATTGCTTGCATTAATTTATTTTTCAGGCTCATGCATTATCAGTAATGATTTGTTTGGGAAAACCATATCTACAAATGATGTCCTATTTCACAAATTTGCAATAGATCTAGTAACATTGGCATAAGAAGCTACCTTTATCCATTTGGTGAAATAATCGATAGCAACTAAAATGAAGTGGTAACAGTTGGAAGCCTTAGAGGTAATTGGTCCGGTTATGTCCATGCCCCATATAGAAAAAGGCCATGAGCTGTCATAACATGTAAAGGTATTGGTGGGACATGGATTTTGTCAGCATAGATTTGGCATTTATGGCATTTTTTGGCATAGTTAATGCAGTCCTTTTCAAGAGTCAACCAATAGTAGCCTGATCGCAAGACTTGCTTTGCCATTCGATGCCCATTAGCATGTATACCGTAAATTCCTTCGTGAACTTGTTTAGGTTTTCTTTTAGCTTTAGAGGTATCCATGCATCGGAGTAGCTCTTGATCGTAGGGTTTCTTGTATAAAATCCCACCATCCAAAATAAAGCTCGCGGTTAATCATCAGATGGTTTTTTTATAAGTTTTGGTGACTTCTTTTGGGTATCATTGATCCTTATGTATTAAAAGATGTCATGATACCATGGCAAGTCGTCCTTCTCTTCTTCAATATTCTAACAATGTGCCGAGGCTGTATAGATACTCATCTGAATATGAGCAATGTCCAATTCTCGATTGACTTTGAACATGGATGATAAGGTGGCCAAAGCATCAGCAATTTGGCTCTCTTTTCGAGGTAGATGCTGAAAGCTAATATCATCAAACTCTTTTCAAAGTTCTAAAATTAGATTACCATAGTTGATTAATTTAGCATCACATATTTGTCATTCTCCTTTCAGTTGGTAAATGACAAAAGTCAAATCTCTAAATACTAGCAGTGTTTAAATGCCTTTTTAATAGCTACTTGGAGTCTTACAACACAGGCCTTATTTCAGCTATATTTTGGCACAATTGAAGTTTGACCTTGCAATAAAGGGTAGAGGTTTCAATTAGGTGAGACAAGAATTGCCCCAATTCCATGCCCTAACGCATTTAAAGCTCTATCGAAGTATATTTTCCAAGGTGAACCACACTTGACAGTGTTCTCTGCCTCATATATGCATATCAAATCTTTGTTAGGAAAATTAAAGTCTAAAGGCTGATAGTCATCTGTTGCTAAGCTTGTCAAGAAATTTGCTATTACACTACCCTTAATGGCTTTTTGATTTATGTACATAATGTAATACTCGAAAAATAGGACTTGCCACCTAGCTAACCTCCATGACAAGGCAAAAGCTTCACATGAATTCTTGATGGGATCAAGTTTAGCAATTAGCCACGTAGTGTTGTACAACATGTATAGTCTTAACCTCTGAGCCATCTAAGTTGGAGCACAACATAGCTTCCCTACAAATGAATATTTATGCCTGACTCATCATGTTGACCTAATACACAACCCATCAACTTGTCAAAAACTAATAGATACAAGATTTACGATCGATTGGGCATTGGTGCCATAAGCACCAGAGGGTTTAAAAGGTAATGTTTAAAATTATCGAAAGCTTCTTAGCATTTTTCATTCTATTCTCCATGATTTTGTTTTCAAAGCAGCCGAAAGATTGGATCATATTTGTCTATCAACTAAGATATAGATCGGCTATGTAGTTCAACCTTCCTAAGAAACTTCTTTTTTTTTGAGTTCAAAGTATCAATAAATTCTGGATGGCTGTGACCTTATTGGGATCAACTTTTATTCCTTTCTTACTCATAATAAAGCCCAACAGTTTACCACACGTGACCCTAAATATTTATTTGGTAGGATTCAACTTAAGTTGATATTTGCATAGCCATTTAAAAAGTTTTCATAGGTTGGCAATGTGTTCACTCTTCTTTGGTGATTTGGCGATCATATCATCCATGTAGACATCTATTTCTTTGCGCATACGATCATGGAACAATGTTACCATCACCCTCTGATAGGTTGCTCCAAACATTCTTGACCTAGAGGCCATTACTTTGTAACAGAAAGTGCCCCACGTTGTTACAAAAGTAGTCTTTTCCATGTCTTCAATTGTCATTTTGATTTGGTTATAGCCCGAAAACCCATCCATAAAGGAAAAGAGTGCGTTTTTGGCAATGTTGTCTAGTAGGGTATCGATGTGAGGTAGAGAAAAATTATCCTTGGGACTGGCTTAGTTTGAGTCCCTGTAGTCCACACATATCCATACTTTACCATCCTTTTTTAGATTAGGACTATATTAGCTACCCAATCAGGATATTTTGCTTCCTCAAGAAATCTTGCTTTAAATTGTTTCATCATTTCTTCTTTAATCTCTAGAAGTATTTCAAGCTTCATCCTTTGGAGCTTTTGTTGTATGGACTTACACTTAAGTTTGAGGGGAGGTTTATGGACCATAATGTTGGTGTCAAATCCAAGCATGTCTTGGCAGGACCAGGCCAACACATCCCGATATTCTTGAATAAGACTTATTAGTTTAGCTTGAGTTGATAGTTTTATGGAGGTTTAAATTTTAACTTCTTTTGGGTCTTCTTTCATTCCAAGGTTTATGATTTTGGTGGATTCTTTATGAGGTAATATCTATTTTTCTTCCTTTTTAATTAGTCTCAGCAGGTCTGGATTTCTTTTCAAAATTCTCTTTAGACTCAACCTCACCAGCATAGATTGGTTGTTCAAAATTGATTTTTGAAGCCTTAGTATAAACATTCATGTCACCTTCATTGGGTTACATGAAAATATAGGAAAAAAACAATATAGGTGGAAAAATATGTACAGAAAGGTCTAAGAGTTGGCAGGAACTACAAACTTAAAGGATAAAATGCATAATGCTTAGTCATTTTCATTGATAACAATTAATAAAATATGCCCATACAAAGTATTCTTCAATGCTTTCATGCATAAGCATATAGGTTTATTTCATAGCATTACTTTGAAACAGACTTTAATAGTATAAGAATCTCAGGTTTAGTCCAAACACTCGAACAAATCCTGGAGGGTGCAGACCAGTCTTTGGGCTTGTCTCTACTTTTTTTGACTCATCAATTACATTGTTGGAGAAAAACACACATGCCTTATTTAGTATGAGCATAGCATTAGTGGAGTTAGTATTAATTTATCCTCCTAGGCAAAAACTTTCTCGAAGTGGTGGAAATATCATCGGTTCATACCCCACGTCTTATCCTAACAAACAAGCCATTTTTTTATGGTTCTACTGAGCTTGTTTTCTTTTATGCTATGTATTGGGCTTGAATCCCAAACCTCTTTTGTCGATTTGGTTACCAACTTTCAAGGTTTGGCAATCCCTTGAAGGTGTTTTCTGAGTCTCTTTCCAACTTGGGCACCTTTGTCGATAGTTAACTTCAAACCTATTTAAGTGCTCTTCGATAGGCAAGGCTTAGCCACTGGCAACCCTTCCTTGACATAAGTAGCATTGACAAACTCAAAGGATTGGAAAGAGGATTTTGGGATATCTTTGTTAGGTTCCATAGATGAGGCATCGGTTGAGGTAGCAGCAATGATAGCTTCTTCTCTTCTAATATTGACAACTTTATTCTTAATGATGAACTTTAACTTTTGGTGCAAATATGATGGTACTATTCACATAGAGTAATCCAAGGCCTTCCCAATAGGTAGTTGTATGATGGAGCAATATCTGTTACATATAAGTCAACCTTATAAGTATATGGGCCTATTTGGAGTGGAATAGTGATGTTTCCCACAATGTTTCTGCATGTTCCATCAAATGCTTTCACAACCATACGACTATTCTGCATATGAGATGTGTCAACAGGGAGCTTGTTCAAACATGACATGGGCATTACATTTAGAGCTGATTCATTATCATTGACCAACTTAGGTAACGTGGTGCCTTTACAGTATATGGTGATGTAAAGTGGTTTATTGTTTCCTCTTTCTCTATAAGGGATTTCATCATCTTTGAAAGATATGTTTAATTATTGGTAATGATGTTGCTCACTAGGTGATCCAACTGACCTATAGAGATATTGGGAAAGACATAGGCCTCATTCAAAACCTTGAAGAGGGCATTCTTGTGAGCTTCAAAATTAAATAGTAGTGACAACATAGATATCTTAATGGGTCACTTGTTCAACTAATCGATGATACTATATTCGCTACGTTTGATGAACTTAATGAATTTCATAGCTTTTTTCTTACTCACTGGATCTTTGTCAGCTATCAAATCTGAGCTTTGGTTGCAGACTTCGGTGTTTAAGGAACATGATTCACATTTTCTTATTGAGTTTCACTTTTCAATGTTGCAGGGGCATTACACTTGCCACTCTGAGTCAAGTGACTTACCTTTGAAAGGTCAACATTTGTAGCTTGCTGTAGATTCACCAGTGGTCAAGGTTTTTCTTTCATAATTCCAAGCAACTGTTTTGTTTTTTTATAAGGGGAAGAGGATAGAAATTGAATGATCATCTTTGGCACAGGCTAAAAATTGGGAGATTTGACTTTTATTGATTGTCGAACAAGATCAATGGCCTTCCAACCTCAAAGGAGGATTGATCCTTTTTTTTGCCATAATGTTGATAGATGATGTTGCATTTGCAGACTCAATATGCTGGGTTCATTTTTCATCATAGAATTCGATGCAACCCTTATTCATCATCCTTTGAACCATACCGTGAAACTCTTTACATGTTTGAAGAGTATGGCTGTAAACAGTATAGAAAATCATAGAAGTCATCAATTATTTCATCTGTTTTTCGGTTGCATTAAGCGATTTAGCTTGCACTAGGATTTGCCAAACCAAATTCGTTGGCATTATGACCTCCTCTATATTTTTTATAACCTCACAGTTTTCTTTAATAACCATTTAACTTAGATCTAACTCAGCATGAGTTTGAGATAAGCTGGCTTCAGTGCTAGATTTTGGTTACTGACTAGCCTTCATTTTCCTTTTCTCTTTGATCTTATAGATATTTTTCTACTCGATTCATTTTTCATGGCCTCATTAATCATCCCATAGAGCATGACTACGTCCATAAAGCTATTTGGGAACCTTTTTGCTGCCATTTTGTAATAAAGGGCTTGTAATGTGCTGATGAATCTAACAATCATCTCTTTTTCCATCAATAAAGGATGAGTTTAGGCAACCTTCTCCATTTATCTCAAAGCATACTACCTAAAACTTTCATCAGCTCTCTTTTCCATAAGCATAAGAGATAGATAACTTGAGATCCAATCATTAGTAGGCTTCTCTTTATCTGTGGCATTAATGATGGATTGATGTGTTCATCCCACTCCTTATAACCATTCCTCATAAAACTTAATCTAAGACCGGTCCATTATCCCTTGGACCATTTCTGAAAATGATAGATAATTTGCAAATCGTGCCCTTGATCGCAATAGCAGCAGGATCTTTTAGTGATATTTGTACTTTGATTTTTAACATTTAATACTATTCTAGCTTTCACGAAAGCTTGCCAAACCTTTCTCATTAGGGTTTTTGAGTTCTCTAAAGCTTATTTTGATCCAATAATCTTTCCCATCGATTATCATGTTAACTTTTGGTTTGGCATGATTAGGGAGTGGATTGGCTCCAATATTTGGTCCAAGCCCTTATTCAACCTTGATCACTCTTTTTTCTAACAGACCTTGTACTTTCTCTTAACTGAGGTGCATTCTCAACAGAATGACCTTGTCCTCTAGCATGGTGCTCACAGTAGGCATTCTCATCGTAACATCTGGGGTACAATGGTGATCTTAGGTTTATGAATATTGGAGCCACTAGTTGACCTACCAATACATAAGAGTAGAGCTCTTTATAGGAGCAAGGGAGTGGCTCAAAGTGCTCTCTTTCTCAAGGTGCTTGTTCACTATTTGAAGCTTTTGCAGTGTTCATATTATGAGGTTATGCATTCTGGGTCACATTTTAAATGAGATTCAGTGCAAAGCTTGTTGTTGGAGCAAACCTAGTAGCATGAACTAGTTGTAGCATTGACAAGTAAGGGGTAAAACCCAGATTCAACATGTTCGAAAGGTACATAGCTTGTGCCTGATATGGATTTCAATTGAATCTGGCATGACTTTCACTAGCAGTATTCACTTTCTTCTCTTTACCCTTATTCATTGACTTTTTAACAGACTTGGATGACTCTCCGATGGATATCCTACTATTTTTAATAGCATTCTCAATCATTTCACCCGATATAACCATATCGATAAAATTTTTCATGGCGTTTCCTACCAACCTTTTGTAGTAGGGAGCTTGTAAGGTGCAGACAAACATGACTATCATTTTTTTTAGTTAAAAATGGATAACTTAAGCTATTTCCTTTCTCCACCTCTGAGCATATTGCCTGAAGCTCTTAGAGGCTTTCTTTTCCATGTTCATGAAGAAAAGACGATCTGAGGCCTAATCGAACATGTGCTTATACTGATCAAAGAAAGCGCTAGCCAAATCTGCCCAAGTATGAATTCTTACAGGGTCAAGCCTTATGTACCATTGGATAGCTGCCTTAGTCAAACTATGCTGAAGACAATGAATTAGTAGTTTTTCATTCTCTTTATACTCGACCGTTTTTCGATAGTATATGCGAAGATGGAAAGTGGGGTCGGTAATCCAATTGTACTTTTTAAAATCTGGCACTTTGAATTTAGATGGGATGACAAATCTGGAAACAAGCTCCAATGACTTCGCGTCCATAATCCTAAATTTATCACTTCTTTTAACAACTCAAAGGTGCTTCTCCAGTGACTGATACTTGTTCAAGTCTTCATCATTTTTTGAAGACTTTTTTACTTTCTTTTGCTCTATTTTCTTATCGAGGTTTGGGACTATAGGCTTTGCCAGTGAAGAGCATGAACCTTAAAATCCTTGAATCAAATGAGATGTTGTTGCAGGATTAGTGTAAATAAATGGTGTAAATAAATGGTTGAGTTGATTGGATGTTCACTGTCAGATGATATTGCCTATGCAATGCCTCTTCTTGAGCATTGGTGGCTTCAGTACCACCATTCAAATTGCTTTCAGGATTGGTCAGTTCTTTTCCAGCATCAACTATTCCTCTTTACCTTTTTTCCTTGAACACCTTAAACAATAGCTTGGTTAGTTCAGCAATCTGAGCTTGGAGTTCCTTATTCCAATGGAGTGATTGCTCTTGAAACTCCCTATACATGAGTTTAAGTCTTTTAATATGAGCTTGGTGATTACTTTCCATCGCTTCTTGATGATTGTGTGTTATACCGATGTATGCAAAGCACCATTAATATGATGAATTCCTTGATTCATTATATCCCGATGTCATATTGCTCCCTCTTTAATACCTCTCCACGTAGTAGGGTTATCTCATTGTGCGAAAGACTAGCTGGACTTTTGACTAGTAATTAGGCTCACCATAGTCGAAATCCTATAGCACCAAGTCTTGGACAAATGGGATGAATTGTTGGCACTAAAACTATCGAAAGACAAGAATGAGAGCGTAACTAGTGCTTTCCGATAGTCCCATGAGCGATACATAACTATAATCTCCGCATCGATGTATGACCATCTGTAGGGAAAACCTAAAGGCCTTCCATGTTACCTTTTCCCCTTTGAGGTTCAAAATTTTTAAACCTATTGCTCTTTAGATTTGTCTTAAAGCCATTTCTTCTCGATTACCTTGAAAATAAGGCTAAAGTTGGGTAAGAAATTGTAGACGTCCTACTTTCTTTAGGATAAAAGTGATTGCTAACCCAAATGTGAAAGAGTTATGCATATCTGATGAAGTGGCTCATACCCATTTTCTTGCAAAAACTAAGAGCTTGAATAGTCTTGACAATGATGGTCGGTGCAAGATTGATGTTGTAGCATAATTAAAAAAAGACATCTGCTACCGTAGTTTTAACATAGCCTAATATCTTTGGGAATATGACCGGACCATATATCGCCAAAGCATAGATATCTCAGATGTTTCAGATGTCAATGGTGCTTGCCATTACTTCTTTCAAACTAGCCCCTGAGATGCAGTCACTATTCACATTTTTTTCATATGACTTTTGATCTAAAACTTCGCTATGATAAGGATTTGAGCTAATCTTTTCTTGAAAGTTGGAGGGTTTAAAGCCTTGCAGTATAGTTTATCAACCTTTATTCTCTCAATGTTGAGTAACACAGTGTATTCATTAACTTTGTGGGCCAAATCTTCATGATTGAAAGTGAAACACCAATATGCTGGATTCCAAAATTAAGATGCTATTCACAACAAGCTGACATCCAAATGGACTTAAAGCAAAAAAGCAATATCTTCGTATCTCTTAGTGAATAATTCCCTTTTGGTATTGTCCCAACTGGTCCATATAATCTTTATATCTTGCCAATCATTTTGGCGGTAACCTATCTTGATCCTTTTATGCACTATTGAGACATATCCAAGTTTAAATATGTCCCCATCTTCACGCTGCCGGTGTTCTCACCACACTCGAACTTTTTCAAAAGGCTTTAGATCTAAAGTAGACTATTGCTCCATGGCAGACACCTCATGATGAACATTGAACCATTAGCCAACTATTCTATGATAATGATGATGATGATTATGATGAAATAATGCATGCATGATAAAGAAAAATAAAAAATAAATGAGTTAGTAACCATACAAAATAATAGGCACAAAGATAAATAAATGAAAGAATAGCAACAAAAATGCATCATAAAATTTACCCTAAGAATAAGCGGTATGATGCCTAGGGGCAAACATGATGATCATGAATATGGAGACATTAAACGGACAGCATAACGAAGCGTCCGCATTAAAAATGGCCTTGAAGCAACATCATATCTTGTAAGGACTTAAACTGACCATTTAAATGGTGACGTCCATTCATCACCAACCATGTTAAGCCATCATTCGGACAGAAAGATGGCCTATTTTGGTCAGATATAACTATTTTAAGGTGGCATTGCAAGTAATGGCATTTGCTTGTCCTCACCCACTTATTAAATAGGATTTCCTGTCGAACATAATGGCATATCCTAAAAGAATAATCATGAAAACAAAAATGACAAATGCGGGTGACAATGTTCACCCATATCGCCCACGTAACCATGGTATATAGCAGTAAAGGTAAGACGTGTTTCCTCGAGTGATTTTATTCTCCAAGTTATTCTAGCAACAATTCAGTATGGTTTGGCATGGTTTAGCTCATAGGGTTCACTATATAGGTTTACGTTGACGTTTAATTCTGTATCTAAATCACTCTTTTATTCGGTAAAGACAACCAAGGCACCCTGATCCTAGGCCCATTATGGGTTTAACAGAATCGGTTTGATCCGATGAATGTATTTTTCTATGCAAATATGGAGTGGTACTCATGAGAGATATAGGTAATTTACATCCTGGAAGGTCTTGCCATGCCTATGCAGAGGGTTACTCATAAAGACGGATGGTTCACTTTCTCCTAATAATTAGGATACTAGCCACACCATGGTGTTTGGTAGGAATCTAGTCAAATGCAAGCATACAATGTGTGTCTAGGAAACAATCAAACCTTTTGTTTTATTCCCATATTACCTTACTTATTTAAGGTGCTATTTATTCGGGAACAAAAAATCCCTAACAATCACAAGACAAAACATAAAAGATAGAGATTAGTAGGTAAAATACAAGGGAATTATATCTAAACAATTATGGAGACTGTAAAACCAAGAACCATGTGAGAAATAGCTAGTCCTAGGCCTAACTCTCTAGGTCCCCAGTGGAGTCACCAACTGTCACCATGTACCCGCCTTTAAAACTTTGGACGATCCAAAGGGCATAGTGCACTCAACGTAAAAATAAATTATGGTTGGTCATGGTCAAGCCTTTGAGTTATCTTTTCATTGGGATTTGGATTAGGCATAGTGATATCAAGATAAGAGAGACCATCAGGCAAATCACTCATCCAACCGGTCTCAGATGGCCACCATGAAGTGGGCCTAAACTTGGAGTCACCACTGATCATTTTGAGCTAGATAGGATCAAATGCCTATTGAAAACAATATTTTGAGTTATGAAACTCAAAACATTGATTTCAAAGTTTACAAAGTCTAGAGATTTGTTGGTTAGGTTCGAGAGTTGGTTACGCGTGGGGAAGGATTAGTACCCCCACAATGCCCAAAATTGGTACCTACTAACTATGTCTTGAGGTCTCGGTTAAATCAATTCCATTTAGTCATTATTTAGGTATAATCCCCTTTCATGCATAAAGTTTTGTAAATTGTTGATCCATGTTTCTTTAAAAGAATTAGATCACCTATACGCCTTGGAAGTGTGAAAAACATCGAGATTTTTTTTATGAAAATAATGTACGGATTGATTTGAAAATTGGATGTCCCATATTAGGCACTGAAGAGATACAAACACGGAACATTGCCTTGTAAATTTTATTGGAAAGCAAATTTTAAATATAAATTCGTGATAATCACTACAAAAAGGAAATGTGTTAGTGAGACAAAAAAAATATAATATATCATAAACAAATCACAGATGGAAGAACATAAAAAAAGGGTGATCAGAATGTGTATCATAATTGTCTTCTCATCAGACAAAAAATTTTTGGATTTTTTAAGGTACGAGTAAGGTTGGAGTATCCCCTCAGAAAGGTGGGTTAGAGTATCCTCAAAGATAAAATGATGAAAATATTTAAGAATAAAAAGAAATTAAAGTATTTTTTATGAAGAATAGGGTAGGAGTACCCCCTCAGAGTAGTGGGGTTAGACTATCCCCAAAGACGAAAATTTTTTATATTTTAAAAGAAATGTTTTTTTAAAAAATGATTTTAGAAATAGAAAATTGTAAGAATGTAAAAATATATTTTTTGTCTCAAGCCTTAATCCGAGTCTAAAGGGTTTGTGTTGTAGGGGAACCCATTGGATCCATTTTGAGACATTCGAATGTCTCCATAAAGGAGATTCAAAAATTGGTTTGAAAACATAAGACAACATCATGTCATCTCCCTTCCTGGATTTATTTCGGGTCCATTCGAAGGCGTTAGGTGGTGAATGAGGTATCATTGGAAAGATGACTTGATAAGGTTTAATGTAAAAATGTTCCAAAAATCTTAAAAAACTATTTTCTAGTTGGAATTAAGTTTTGAAGTTAGGTCCATCTTGATATTGGTAGCATGTACAAAGAAAGGTGGTGATAGATTTGAAAGATCATTTCGGGATTATCTGAAATAGTGCAATCATGAACAATACCTTTCCAAAAATGAAATTTTTTTTAGGAAAAATATTTAAAAATTTTTAAAAAACTAATTGATGGCCAAAATGGCCCAAACAGAGTATCGTGCACTGGTTCTAAGATTCCAAACTACAGAAGTTTGAAAAATCATAACTCATTCATCCTAGATGATCTAAGGGTGAACAAGATACCACTAGAAAGGTATTTTGATAACCTTTAAGAAAAAATTATAGAAAAATCATTTAGGGTTCAAAAATAATATTTTAAAATCTAACTACAGTTCTCCTGAGCAAAAATAAAGGATTACTTAACTTTTTGGGGGTCAAACTCGAATTATGGATGCCCAAATGCCTACAACACAAAGGAAAGAATAACATGAGCATCATAAGTTCATTCCACAGTCTTGCAATAGTTTGGGGCAATGAAACAACCCGTTGACCATGCTATGAAGGTGTTAAACTCAAGATTTAAGGCTTAGTGTATTTTTCAACTAAAACAGGTCATATTTGTTTTAAAAACTACATCTTTAAACTAATGTCACCATGAATCTAGAGTTGAAATATTTGATTTTCCCCCAAGATTGGAACACCGATTTTATGAAAACATTAAATCCACGTTATTCTTCATCTATTTGAAGTAACATGAACTTAACTTGGGGATTTTTCTAAAAATCAATTTTTTAGGAAACAAGCAAGCATTTTTGACAAAGATGTCATGAACAAAATACAACACACATAAAGATGAACATGGATTAAACATGCAAACACATAAAGATGACATTTTGACATGGAAATAAGTGATAAAAATGCAAGAAAATGGCAATTTATGTGCATGGAAATATATGAACATATTTAAACATAAGAATGCATGCTAAAGTTGTCAAGACAACATTTTTATGCCATGAAACTCCTTAAAATACAAGAAAATACATGAATATACATGAGGCATGTTAAGGTGAACATTTAAATATGAGATGAATATGTGAATATAAAAGAAACATGGCAAGAAATTCATGAACTGAGGTTGTGATAATTACAAAAATGAAGCGTGGCATATTTGCATATCCAAATAACATCAAGGTATCAAGAGAGTCCTTAAGATCTTAAGATTACCACAACCAAACCAACAATAATGCATAAGAGTCCTAGGATAGTCATGGTAGCATAAAAGGCTCACTAAAATGGTGTAAATGATAAAAACAGAAAATGTATGGAAAAATGTAGAAATGAAAAAGCTTGAATTTGTTTTCCATTCCTAAAGCAGTGACTTTAAGCTCATATTCTTCGTTCTTTCTGGTATTATTAGTAAGAAAATGATGAAAGGAAGAAGCTTTTTGGTGGTGGCTGATGGTGTGTTTTAAAGGTGAAAGTGTGTGAAAGGTTAAGTTTTTAGAGGTTTTCTAATGGTGGTTTAGGGGAGCTACAAGAATGAAAGAAGGTTGAGGGTGAAAGGCAATGGAACAATGTTTTTGAAAGAGTTGAGGATTATTGAGATTGGATGGTGCTTCTTTTAAGGTTGCTAGAGAGCCTTTTTTTTTAGGAAATGGCTGAAAGTTCTTTGTTTTCTTGAAAATGGCTAGAAGTCTCTTTCTATTCAATGCTCAGCTAATGCTTTTAGGAGACAAAGCAAGGGCATTTTTTATCTTTCCCTCTTGCATAGGGGACATCTCCAAGTACCATGCTCAGCTGGTATTCTTTCCATTGGTTCTGCCATGCTAAGAAGGGAGCAAAAAGGCTACAACAGCCTTTAAGATAAAGATATGCCTGGCATGCCCTCTTATAACCATATATTTTATGAAAGTGACCTTTGCCATTGACTGTTTGGGCTCTAAAAATTTGTTTAAATCTAATCATTGGCCTAAAGTCTAGGTTTATGTTAATTTATGATGGTCTCTTGGTGCAAAAAATATGTTTGAATTAGATTTTTGAAGGCTGAAAAATGGCCCAAATTAGGCAAAAATGCCTTGGTGTATTGATACAAACATGTTGTTTCAATATAGAAAGTAATTTTTACCTATGAGTATCGATACAATGAGATGTGTATCAATACTAAGAGCAAAAAAATATTTCTAATCTCGAGACTTAAAGGCCTGTAGCGATACTCCATGGATTTTTATCGATAGTTATGCTTATGTCGATATATTTTGCTAATAATCACAAGTTCAGCTACTGCTAAAGGTCTGTATTGATACAAACATGCTAGGTTTCGATACCAAACCCTCTTATGTTGATGCTACATGTGAAAATTCAAGTTTTTGGCATTGTAAAAGCCTCGTATCACTACTTATGCACCAATATAACTTGTACATACTTATGGCTTCCCCATTTACCTCAACTTGGTTATAAACAATGGTAAATTCATCTGTATACTCATCTGAATCACTTTGATGACTCCATGAAAAATGGCCTTTGATACCTTATTTTACATTTTTCTTTAATATGACCTATGGGCATTTTAGACCTTCATAAAAAAAATTTTCGCCTGACGCCATGTCACCTAATAGTGCTTAGTGACACAACACCTAACAATCACCCTCTAATTTTTATTTCTTATTTTCTAATTCTATCATCATTGAATTAAGTCCTAGGATGCCAAAAGTTGGCCTGGACAAAATAAGGTGTCTACAGCTGCCCCTTTCTGGCCATTGCTTAAGTATTAAGAACAACGCAAAGACAAATATACACCATTTTGTTTAGGTAGGATGATAGTTCCTTATGCTTGCGAAAAAATAAAGAGCTATTTAGTATTATGTTGAGATAGGCCAAGTATATCTGCATAAAAGAAAATTTTGATGAGTTTTGTATGGTTTAGCCTCCTATGAGGTTTTTTTTAACCCCAGACAGATGCCACCAGCTTGTGTAGGCTTTAATGTAGATTAACGTATGCCACCAGCTTGTGTGGTCTTTGACTTGATAAGGTCTAAATCTTTATGGACTAAGGTAGATAGGTGCTGTCAGCTTGTATGGGCTTTGACTTGATAAGAGTCTAAATCTTTATGGATTAAGGTAGATAGGTGCCACCAGCTTATGTGGGCTTTAACTCAATAAGCTTCTAGCTCTTTATGGACTGAGGTAGATAAGTGTACTAGCTTTTGTCAGCTTTATGGTAGGTACGAAAAAGCTTCATGCTCTTCATGGACTAAAGTAAACAAGTGCCACCAGCTTATATGGGCTTTTATATAGGTAAGAAAAAGCGTCCTGCTCTTTATGCACTAAGGTAAACAAGTACCACTAGCTTGTGTGCACTTTTGGGGTAGGTAAGAAAAGGCATCCTACTCTTTAAGGACTAGAAAAAAATGAGTTTGGATACCTATTGCTCGTAAGGTCAAAGATACTTACTTGAAGCCTTTCGAGGCTTTTGGAAAATGAAAAATTATACCTTAAGTTCCCTACCAATTTGAATTCTATATATGGGAGCTAGTACCTGTAGGATGTTAGATGCTGCATAATGAATGGGGATGCAAGGATAATAACTTTAAAAGCCTAATCCAGTGGTCTATTTTGGCCTTCTTCAGCTATTTATTCTTTCATGAGTTTGGTAAAGTGGCCTTTTGCTTAGGGGTTTATCAATTATACTTCAGATTTCCAGAGGCTTTAAATGTAAAAGCTACCTTTTAAAGGTATAGGAGGTTTGTGATTATGGAGGGACAGACTTGAATTTAGAAGACTCATGCAAGGAACTTTTTGTTGCATTGAATTTGGTGAGTATGAAGGATTCCATTTTGCTAATTATGATTCAAAAGGTGTCTTTGGTGGTCTAGTTGGACTATTCTAAATCATGGTTAAGGATAATAGTTTGAAAAGAACTTTGGCCCATTATTTTTAGGCCAGAGTTTACTAGAAAGAGGTTTTGAGCATATTTTCAGGATATGGAATGTAGTGTGGTACAACATGTATTGTCTTAACCTTCAGGCCATCCAAGTTAGAGCATAACATAACTTCTCTAAAAATACAATAATTATTTTCATATTCTGTGAACTTTTTGTTCAAGTAGTAAATAGCTTGTTCTTTCTTGCTTGACTCATCATGTTGACCTAAGACACAACCCAGTGGCTTGTCAAAAACTGATAGATGCAAGATTAACGATCGATTACGCATTAGTGGCACAAGTAACAAAGGGTTCAAAAGGTAATGTTTGACCTTATTGAAAGCTTCTTAGCATTTTTCATTCTATTCTCTAAGATTTTGTTTTCAAAACAACTGAAAGATTGGATCATATTTGTCTGTCAATCAGGATATGAATTAGGTTATATAGTTCAAACTTTCCAAGAAATTTCTCACTTCTTTTTAAGTTCGAGATGGCAACAAATTCTAGATGGCCTTGACCTTATCGGGATCAACTTTTATTGCTTTCTTGCTCACAATAAAGCCTAATAGTTTGCCGCATGTAACGCCAAATGTGCATTTGGCAAGATTCAACTTAAGTTGATATTTGCTTAGCCATTTAAAGAGTTTTCATAGGTCGGCAACTTGTTCACTCTCCTTTAGTGATTTGGTGATAATATCATCCATGTAGACCTTTATTTCCTTAGGCATAAGGTCATGGAATAATGTTACCATGGCCCTCTGATAGGTTACGCCAGTGTTCTTGAGCCTAAAGGACATCACTTTGTAGCAGAAAGTGCCTCATATGGTTACAAATGTGGTCTTTTCCATGTCTTTAGCTACCATTTTAATTTGTCTATAACCTAAAAACCCATCAATGAAGGAAAATAGTGCATTTTTGGCAGTGTTGTCTACTAGGGTATCAATATGATGTAGAGAAAAATTATCCTTAAGACTGACTCGGTTCAAGTCCCTGTAGTCCACATACATTCGCACTTTACCATCTTTTTTTAGAACTAGGACTAAATTAGCTACCCATTCAAGATATTTGGCTACCTTGAGAAATCTTACTTCAAATTATTTCTTAATTTTTTTTATTCTTCAGAAGCATTTTAGGCTTCATCTTTTTGAGCTTTTGTTGTATAGGCTTACACTCGGTTTGAAGGGAAGTTTATCAACCATAATGTTTGTGTCTAATCCGAGCGTGTCTTGTTAGGACCAAGCAAACACATCCTGATATTTTTGAAGAAGACTTATTAGGTTGGCTCGAGTCAATAATTTTACAAAGGTTTTGATTTTAACTTCTTTTCTGTCTTCTTTCATTCCAAGGTTTATAGTTTCGGTGGATTCTTCATAAGGTAATATATGTTTTTCTTCCTATTCAATTAGTTTTAGTAGGTTAGCAGGTATGGGGTTCTCTTTAGAATTCTTCAGACTGAACCTCACAGGCACAGATTTAGTTTTCAAAATTGATTTTTGAAGTCTCGATATGAACATTCCTGTCACCTTTATCTGGGTACCTAAAAATATGGAAAGAAAACAATATAGGTGGAGAAATATATAGAGAATGGTCTAAGAGTTGGCAAGAACTATGCACATAAAGGATGAAATATGTAATGCTTAGTCATTTTCATTGATAACACTTAATAAAAAATCCCATATGAAGGATCCTGCAATACTTTCGGGTAGAAGCATATGGGTCTAGTTCATAGCATTACTTTGAAACAGACTTAAATAGTACAAGAATCTTAGTTTTAGTCCAAACACTCAAAACAAATCCTAGAGGGCACAAACCAGTCTCTAGGCTTATTATTGACATCTCGACTCATCAATTACATTGATGGAGAAATCCCCAAACACCTTATTAAGTATGAGCATAGCATTAGGGGAGCCAATATTCATTTGTCCTCTTAGGCAAAAACTTTCTTAAAGTGGTGGAAATATCATCGGTTCATACCTTGCGTCTTGTCCTGATAGATGGGCCATTATTTTTTCATAGTTCTTTTGAGCTTGTTTTCTTTTCTGTTGTGCACTAGGCTTGAATCCTAACTCTCTTTTATCGATTTGGTTAACAACTTTCAAGGTTTAGCAATCCCTTAGAGGTGTTTTTTGAGTCCCTTTCCAGCCTGGGCACCTTTGTTAATAGTTAGCTTCAAACCCATTTGAGTGCTCTTCAATAGGCAAGGCTCAAACCACTGGCAACCCTTCATTGACATAAGTAGCATTGACAAACTCAAAAGATTGGAAAGAAGGTTCTGGGATATCTTTGTCAAATTTAACATATGGGGCATCAATTAAGGTAGCAACAATGATATCTTCTTCTCCTCTGATACTGAAAACTTTGTTCTTAATGATGAACTTTAACTTTTGGTGCAAAGATGGTGGTACTACACCTACAGAGTAATCCAAGGCCTTTCCAAAAGATAGTTGTATGATGGAGCAATATCCATTACATGGAAGCCAACCTTATAAGTACATGGGCATCTTTGGAGTGGAATGGTGATGTTTCCCACAATGTTTCAGCATGTTGTATCAAATACTCTCTCAACTGTATTACTATTCTAGATATGAGATGCATCAACCGAAAGCTTGTTCAAACATGACATAGGAATTACATTTAAAGCTGACCTATAATAAATGAGCATCTTGAGTAACATGGTGCTTTTACAGTATATGGTGATGTAAAGTGCTTTGTTGTCTCCTCTTTCTCCATACAAGATTTCATAATCCTTAAAAGATATATAATTATCGGCAATGATGTTACTCACTAGGCAATCCAGCTGACCTATAGAGATATCATGAGGGACATAGGTCTCATTCAAAACCTTAAGGAAGGCATTCTTGTGAGCTTTAAAATTTAGCAATAGTGACAACACAGATATCTTGGCAAGTCGCTTGTTCAACTAATCAATGATAATGTATTTAGTGTGCTTAATGAACTTAAAGAATTTTGTAGCTTCTTTTTCATTCACTAGATCCTTGACAGCTATCAGATATAAGTTTTTGGTTGCAGACTTTGGTGCTTGAGCAACAAGATTTGCATTTTCTTGCTGAGTTTCACTTCTTGATATTGTTGGGACATAAAACTTGTCTCTAATTCAAGTGGCTTACCCTTGAAAGGTCAATATTTATAGCTTGCTGACTAGATTTGCTAGTGACCAAGGTTTTGCTTTCATAATTCCAAGGAACTACTTTGTTGTCCTTATAAGGGAAAAGGGATAGAAGTTGAATGATCATCTTTGGAGTAGGCTGCAAAGGGGGAGATTTAACACTTAGTTGATTATCAAACAAGATCAATGGCCTCCCAACCCCATAAAAAATATTGCTCTATTATTTTGCCATAGTGTTGACAGACGTCGTTGCATTTAGCAGACTCAATATAATAGGTTACTTTTCGTCATAGAATTTGATGCCACCGTTATTCATCATCCTTTGAACCATAGTGCAAAACTCTTTACATGTTTGAAGAGTGTGGCCTTAAATAGTATGGTAATCACAAAAGTCATTAATTTTTCCCTCTATTTTTTGGCTCCATTAAACAATTTAGCTTGCACTAGGATTTTGCAAACCAAATATATTGCTATTCTGACCTCTTCTATGTTTTCTACAACCCTATAGTTCTCTTCAATAACTATTTTACTTAGATCTAACTCAGCATTAGTTTGAGATAAACTAGCTTTAGTGCTAGATTTTTATTGTTGTCTAGCCTTCATTTTTCCTTTCTCTTTGTCCTTGCAGATATTTTTCTGCCCGATTCATTTTTCATTGCCCTATCGATCATCTTATAGAGTACGACTATGTCCACAAAGCTTTTTGGGAAGCTTTTCGCTACCTTTTTGTAATAAGGGCTTGAAATGTGCTGATGAATCTGACAATCATTTCTTTTTTCATTAATAAGGGATGAATCTAGGTAGCCTCTTCCATTTATCTCAAAACATATTGCCTAAAACTTTCATTAGCTCTCTTTTCATGCCCATAAGAGGCAGATAACTTAAGATTTGATTGTCAATAGGTTTCTCCTTATCTGTGGCATTAATACATGGATTGATGTGTTCATCTAGTCCTCATAGAACTTAATCTTAAATCGGTCCAACATCCCTTGGACATTTTTAAGAAAGATGGACAATGCTGTACATCATGCCCTTGACCATAGTAGCAGCAAGATGTTTTAGTGGCATTTGTACTCTGATTTTTAACATCTAATACTATTCTAGCTTTTATGAAAACTTATCAAACCTTGCTCATCATGGTTTTGACTTCTCTAATGCTTATTTTGATCCATCAACCTTTCTCATCGATTATCACATTCACTCTTAGTTTGACATAATTAGGGAGTGGATTGGCTCTAACATTTGGTCCAGGCCCTTGTTTAACCTTAATCACTCCTTTTTCTAGCAGACCTTATACCTTTCTCTTAAACGAGGTGCAATTCTCAATATAATGACCTTGTACTCTAGTGTGGTACTAATAATAGGCATTCTCATCGTACCATTTAGGGCATGGTGGTAATCTTGGGTTTGTGAATACTAGGGCCACTAGTTGACCTACCAATAGACGAGAACAGATCTCTTTATAGGAGTAAGGGAATGGCTCAAAGTGCTTCCTTTCTTAAGGTGCTTATTCACTGTTTGGAGCTCTTGCATTGTTCATATTGCGAGGTTATGTGCTCTGGGCTACATCTTGAATGGGATTCAATGCAAAGCTCATTGTTGGAGCAAACCTAGTAGCATGAACTAGTTGTGGCACTGATGAGTAAGGGGTATAACCTAGATTCAACATGTTTAGGAGGTACACAGCCTATGCCTAATACGGATTTTGATTGAATCTGGCATGACTGTTGCTAACAACATTCATCTCTTTCTCTTTACCCTTATTTATTGACTTCTTAACTGACCTGGATGATTCTTCAATTGGTATCTTGCCATTTTTAATGGCATTCTCAATCATTTCACTTGATATAACCATATTGATAATATTTTTTGTTATGTTTTCTACTAGCCTTTTGTAGTAATGATCTTGCAAGGTGTCGATAAATATAACTGTAATTTTTTTTCAGTCAAAAGGGGATAACTTTAGTTGCCTCTTTTTCCACCTCTGAGCATATTACCTGAAGCTCTTAGAGGCTTTCTTTTCCATGTTCATGAGGGAAAGATGATCTAGGGCCCTATCAGACACATGCTTATACTGATCAAGGAAAGCGTAAGCTAGATCTACCCATGTATGAATTCTTGCAGGATAAAGCCCTATGTACCATTGGATAGTTGCCCCAGTTAGACTGTCCTAAAAGCAATGAATTAGTAGTTTCTTATTCTTTTTATACCCAACCATTTTTCTTCAATACATGTGAAGATAGGTAGTAGGATTAGTAGTCCCATTATACTTTTCAAATCTGGCACTTTGAATTTAGGTGGGATGACAAGACTAGAAACAAGCCCTAATGACTTTGGGTCCACGATCCTAAATTTATCACTTCCTTTAACAAGTCAAAGGCCTTTCTCCAGTGATTGATACTTGTTCAAGTCTTCATCATTTTTTGAGGACCTCTTTACTTTCGTTTACTCCATTTACTCATCAAGGGTCGAGACTACAGGCTTTGCCGATGAAGAGCATATGCCTTGAAATCCTTGAATTAAATGGGATGTTGTTGAAGGATTAATGTAAACAAATGGTTGAGTTGATGGGATGTTCACTATAGGAGGATGTTGCCCATGTAATGCCCCTTCTTAAACATTGGTGGCTTCAGTACCACTAATTAAATTACTTTTAGGATTGGCTAGTTCTTTTTAGCATCGACTGTGCTTGTCTACCCTTTTTCCTTCAATGCCTTGAACAACAGCTTGGTTAATTCAGCAATCTGAGCTTGGAGTTCCTCATTCCTATGAAGTGATTGCTCTTGAGACTCCCTATACATGAGTTTAAGTCTCTCAAATGCAGGCTTCATGATTGTTTTCCATTATTTTTTTACGATTGCGAGTGTTATACAAATGTGGGCAAAGTGTCATTAATGCAACGGATCCTTCATTCATCATATCCCAATGTCATACTACTCCCTCTCCAATACCTCTCCATGCAGTAGGTTTGTCTCCTTGTGAAAGGGTAGCTGGACTTTTAACTAGTAATCGGGCTCACCATAGTTGAAATCCTATAGCATTAAGTCTTGGACAAAAGGGACAAACTGTTAATACTAGAATTGTCGGAAGAATAGAATGGGTGTGTGGCTAGTGCTTCCCTATAGTCCCATGAGTGGTACACAACTGTAATCTTGGCATCGATATATGATCATTTATGGGGAAAACCAAAAAGCCTTTCATGTTACCTCTTCCCCACTAAGGTTCTAGAATTTATGGACCTATTACTCTTTAGATTTATCTTGAAACCATTTCTTCTCAAGTATCTTAAAGATAGGGCTAAAGCTGGGTAAGAGTTGTATGACATCCTACTTCTTCAGGATAAAAGTGACAGATGACCCAAATATAAAGGAGTAGTGCACATCCGATGAAGCAGCTTGTATGCATTTTCTTGCAAAAATTAAGAGCTCGAATAGTCTCAGCAATGATGGCCGGTGCGAGATTGATGTTGTAGCATAATCGAGAAAAGACATCTGCTACCATAGCTTCAACATAACCTAATGTCTTTAGGAATATGACCAGACCATATATAGCCAAAGTGTAAATATCCAAAATTTTCGGATGTCAATGGTACTCGTCATTGCTTCTTTCAAACTAGCCCATGAGATGCATTTTACTATTCCCCTTTGTTTTGATATGACTCTCAATCCAAGACTCCGTTGCCCTGAGGATTTCAGCTAATCTTTTCTTGAAAGTTAGAGGGTTCAAAGCCTTGCAATATATTCTATCAGCCTTTGCTCTCTCAATGTTCAGTAATGCAGTGATTTCATCAACTGTGTAGGCTAAATCTTCATGATTGAAAGTGAAACAATAATATGCTAGATCCAAAACTAAGATGCTGTTCACAACAAGCCAACATCCAAATGGACTTGGAGTAAAAAAGAAATATCTTCGTATCTTTTAGTGAATAATTTCGTTTCAGTATTATCCCAACTAGTTCATATAGTCCTTAAATCTTGCTAATCAATTTGATGATACCCTATCTTGATCCTTTTATGCACTGTTGAGACATGCTTTATTTAAAGATGTCCCAATCTTCACACTGTCAGCATTCTTACTATACTCAGACTTCTTCAAAAGGTTTTAGATCTAAAGTGGACTATTGCTCCATGATAGACACCATTTTATGAACACTGAACCTTTAGCCAATTGTTCTATGATGACAATGATTATAATGAAATAATGCACGCATGATAAAGAAAAACAAAAAAAAAAAGAGTTAGTAACCATAAAAAATAATAGGCACAAAGATAAAGAAATAAAAGAATAGCAACAAAAATGATCACAAAATTTACCTCGAGAATAGGCGATATGATGCCTAGGGGGAAACATGATGATCATGAATGTTGAGACATTAAATGGATAGCATAACGATGTGTCCACATTAAAAATGGCCTTGAAACAACATGATATCTCGCAAGAACTAAAACTGACCATTTAAACGATGACGTTTATTCATCACCATTCATGCTAAGCCATCGTTCGATAGCACAATAGCCTATTTTGGTTAGATATAACTATTTTAAGGTTGCATTACAGGTAATGGCATTTGCTTATCCTCACCCACTTATTAAAGAAGATTTTCCATTGAATGTAACGGCATATCCTAAAAGAATAATCATGAAAATAAAAATGACAAACATAGGTGACAATTTTCACCCATCATCACCCATTTAACCACGATATATATGAGTAAAGGTAAGAAGTGATTCCTCAAGTGATGTTATTCTCCAGGTTATTCTAGCAATAATTCGATATGGTTTGACATGGTTTAGCTTATAAGGTTCACTATATTGGTTTAAGTTGATGCCTAATTCGGTATTTGAATCACTCCTCCATTCGGTAAGGATAGCTGAGGCACCCCGATCTTAGGCCCATCACAAGTTTGGCGAAATAGGTTCGATTTGGTGGATGTATTTCCCTATTCAAATATGGAGGGGATACTCATGAGAGACATAGGTAATTTACACCCCGGAAGGTCTTACCATGCCTACATGGAGGGTTGCTTATGAAGACAAATGGCTCACTTCCTCCTAATAATTAGAATAATAACCACACCATGGTGTTCAGTGGGAATCTAGTGCAAATGCAAGTGTATGGTGTGTGTCTGGGAAACAATCAAACCTTTTGTTTTATTCCCATATTACTATACTTATTCAAGTTGCTATTTATTCAAGAACAAACAATCCTAAAACAATCACAAGACAAACATAAAAGATAGAGATTAGTAGATAAAGTATAAGGGAATTATATCTAAACAATTATAAAGATTGCAAAACCAAGAATCGAGTGAGAAATAGCTAGTCCAAGGCCTAACTCTCTAAGTTCCCAGTGGAGTCACCAATTGTTGCCACGTGCCAACCTTTAAAACTTCAAGTGATTTGAAGGGCATAGCGCACTCAACTTAAAAACTAAATGATGGTTGGTCATGGTCGATGATTTAAGTTATATCTTGATTGGGATTTGGATTAGGCATAGTGATATTAAAAAAAAAAGACCGCCAGGCAAATCACTTATCCAACTAGTCCTGGATGGCCACCATGAAGTGGCCCTAAACTTGAGTCACCACCAATCATTTCAAGCTAGGCAGGATTGAATGCTTATTGAAAATAATATTTTGAGCAACGAAACTCGAAACATTGGTTTCAAGGTCTATAAAGTTCAGAGATTCGTTGGTTAGGTTTGAAAGTTGGTTACGTGTGGAGAATGATAAATAACCCACGACACCCAAAATTGGTACCTAATAACTATATCTTGTGATTTTGGTTAAGTCGATTCCATTTAGTCGTTATTTAGGTATAATCCCCTTTAATGTATAAAGTTTTGTAAATTATAGATTTAGGGTTTTAAAGAAAATTAGATTAGCTATGTGCCTTGGATGTGTGAGGAACATAGGGATTTTTCTTATGAAAATAATGTTCGAATTGGATTTGAAAATTGGATGTCCCACATTAGGCGCTATAGACACCTTATTCTGTCTGGGCTAATTTTTTTAAGCAATATGGAGCATGGACGTTGTCGCCCGATGAAAAAGTATTTTGAGGAGGTCAAGAAGGCCTATGGATCATCTTAAAGGTAAATTCAAAGATGTGGCATCAAAGGATGCAGTTCAAGGTGTCAGAGGACAAAAGATATGAGTAAATTCATAATTTTACTTGAATGTATCGATACATGGTTCTCATGTATTGATATTATGCTTCAACGATCCAAAAATTTGAAATGTCCCTATTTGTATCGATACACTCAAAGTTTCTAGACCAAATGTATCGATACATCACGGTTGAAGCATTTTTTACTCATCCACCATTGATCCAAAACCCAATTTTAACTCATTTCTTCGCATTAAGAAAGATCAAAACCCTATCAAATTATGAATTTGGACTTTTGAATTAGTCAAAACATTTTTTTTGAAGTCTAAATTAGATCAAAGGGGTCAATGTCACATGACCACCCTACTCCTCCCTCATTTGTTGACAATATCACCATTAACCACCCTATTTGCTAGAAAATCATTTTAGCATTTAAACCAGCCACCCTATGCCCATCACATTGGCAACAAATTGCTCCCTATGGCCACTTTATAGCCACTATGCTAACATGACTTTGTCCCCCTCTAGAAGTTACTAAAAACACCTATAATTTGCTCCAAAATGCTGGTATAAATACCACTTCTATCTTAGCTAGAAAAGGTTAGATTTTTGCTCATTTTCAACTTCTAAAACACATTCCTACACCAAGAAAACTAGAATCCCGTAGCCCTTCACCCACCACCTAAAAATTACCCCAAAACACTTATTCCCAACCATTGCATATTGTAAAAATCACCCTCATCCATACCAGAACCAAAACTTTATTATTTCTCTCTTTTTCTTGCTTATTAACAACAAGGAAAAAAGGGAAATTCAAGCTATCTCTACTTTCCAATTATTTGGCCAAAAAGTGAAGTTTTATTGGTATAACTTCTCATTTTATCACTTTTATTTTTTATTTTTCAGCACCTTCATCATTTTAGTGAGCTCTCCTTGTTTCCATTACCCTCTTAGGATTATCATGCATTATTGTGGCTTTTAGTTGTGGTAGTTTAAGATTTGGTTGCCTTAATGCCCCTTTAATTTGCAGAATGCCTCATTTCATCCTCATTAGTTCGATATTTCTTGCTCATGCATTTTATACCATGTCCATGCATCTTGTTATCCTTAATCCATGTATGAATGATTAGCCTAACATATTTCAAGCACATTTACATGTTAACTTGCATGAATCATTGCCATTTTCAGCATCTATAACATTTTCTTGTCACAATGCATAACACTTTCTTTGTCTAAACCATTGGTAAAGTTAGCATCCCCGTTCATGTTATGTGCCATCCCCTTGTATGTTTACTGCCTTTTCCTTGTCAAAATGCATGTTTGATGGCTGTCAAAATTGATTCTCAAAACCCCCTAAGCCAAGCTTGTTAACCTTAACCAATGAGGATTAGCATGGACATAGCATTTTCATTAAAGTTAACAAAATATCTTGGGCAAAATTACGTTTTTCCAGATCTGGAATCCTAGTTAAACAAGATAAAATCTTTTGATTTTGAAACAAAAATGGTCTTGCAATTGTTCCCTAAATGTTTGTGCCTTTTTTTAAGTCAAAACCTTGAGTGGTATGATCAACAGGCTGTTTCATCATCCCAAACTACTCTAGGGTAGTGCAAATGACTTTGTGATGCTCATGCCACTCTTTCACTTCATTCATAGACGTTTGAACATTAATGACTTGAGTTTGGACCCGTGGACATTAAAAAAAAATGAGAGATATCTCCTGCTTTGCTTTGTCCCCTGCTAGTAGCACAACTATTGCAAATTGAACAATCACTTTAAAATCTTAAATGATTTTTGATGAATTTTTTTTATTTTTTTCTCTTAAAGCATGTCGAATTATCTTTAAAATGATGTCTTACTCACCCCTGGATCATTCCAGATGAGAGGGTTATGATTTTTCAAATCTAAACTATCCAGAACCTCTAGAATTCAAACATGTATTCTATTTGGGCCATTCAGGCCTGCTAAATGATTTTTCCAAAATTTTTAAACATTTTTCCTAAAAGATTCATGAAATTCCCTTTTCAAAAAGGTATCATTTTTAATTTTCCAATACCAAATAAGTCTAAAATGATTTTTCAAATTTTGATACACCTTGATTCTCATATGCTTTGCCAGTAGCGAAATTGATCCAAATTTGAAAATTTATTCCCCCGGAAAGTGACTTTTTGGGATATTAGGAATATTTTTGGATTGACCGTCGTCGAGTTAGCTTTCTAGCGGTATCTTGCTCGCCCCCTAAATCCTTCAAACTAATTGAGAATAAATTCGGGAAGCAGGATAGTGTGATGCTGTCCCTTGTTTTGATTATGGTCAAAATTGAGTTGTTTTCCTAAATTTTGTCTCAAGACATTCGAATGTCTCCGTATCAACCCGATTAGACTCAAGAACATGCTTTAACCTCCCATAGGCTTGCATCAAGGCACAAACACATTTTACATCTCTACCATCCTCATTCACAATAATTTTTTTTGCAAAAGTTGTTAAACGCTCACACATTTCCTAAATCACAAAGTCTTGCCAACTTAAGTTTTCCAACTTAACTTCTCTAAAAAGTGTCAGATGTGTCACTTTTGGGGATACTCTAACCTTGACCTTTTGAGGGGATACTCCAACCTTATTTTTCAAAATTGTTGAGATTGAAAGATCTTCCTTTATCAAAATTATTTGTCATCCATGGGGATACTTTAACCTCGACCTTTTAAGGGGATACTCTAACCCTACTTTTCAAAATTGTCAAGATTTAAAAATTCCTCTTTGTCAAAATTATTTGTCATCCACGGGGATACTCCAACTCCACCTTTCTGAAAGGATACTCCAACCCTATCTTTCAATTACAATTAATTTTTTTCTTTTCCTAGACTCCCATGAATATGTCAAACAAACCTCGTTTAATCAAGGAACCCAGATGC